>VWZK01012990.1:47208-127414 GCA_013396935.1 Baryphthengus martii | reverse complement strand
CCGCTCCTGCTCCTGCTCCCGCTCCCACCCCGGGGCTCGCCCAGCGGAGCGGCACCGGCTTGTAGCCGGCTCTGGGAAGGCAGGAGGACGGGCGAGCTGCGTACCTGACCCGGTCACCTGAACTTTCTTAGGCTGCTTTATATCCTGGTTTTTTTGGTTGTTTTTTTTTTTTTTTTTTAGAATTCTGACCTTTAAATGCTTTACATTCAAGTGGTGAGCAGAGGCCTGAACCATTTTTTAAATAGCAATCAAGTGGTTTGAGGAGGAGATAAGACGGAAGATTTTTAAGGCTGTGGGAGCCATGCATCTCATTGCCTCTCCTCTATGAGGGGACTTTTTACAGGTCCCAGTCAAATTTTGTGTTTATTTGCACTAGACCAACTCCATCAGCTCACNTTAAAAAAAAAAAAAAAAAAAAGGCTTGCAGATTTTGTCCTGGAACTGATGCTGAAAGGCAGAAAGACTCCCCAGTTGGCTTCATGGTGCTAAAATAACCTTACGTTTCTGTACTTTTTGTTGCTCAGGAGGATACATGCCTAATATCTAGGCATGATGGCAATCTGGGTACAAACGAGAACTTTTTTCATCCTTGCTGCTTTATTAGGGCCATTTGCAACCATAAAAGCACAAGAAGAGGAAGAATATGATGGTGGTGAGTTTTTCTCTTTCCCTCCGAAATATAATCCCCCCCCCCCCCTTTTGTATGTGCGTTGCTTATTGTGTGGTTGGTGTTAACCGGAGTGGAAAACCTCTGGGGTACAAGAGTAACAAGGCTTTTTCTTTTAGATTCTGAGAATGGGGCAGCGAGGTTTGCACTTTGGGCTTACGAGCAGGAGGCAGAGGGACGCTTTTCTAGCCGGGGTGTTGCGGTGCCCGGCGGGGCTGGGGCCACTGGGAATTTGGCAACAAAGGAGCGCCGTTGGGACGGGGCTGAAGGCAGGCTGCGGGCTGGGAGCCGCCGGGCAAGTAAACACGGGAGCCTCGCAGGGCGGAGTCGTTTGTGCCGAGCTACATCTGCTTTCTCGCAGTCTTTGTTTTAGAGAAATACAAAAACGCGGGTTTCTCCCCCCCCGCTTTTCTTTTCCTCTTTCTTTCTCTCCTTTTCCTTCCCCTTCCCCGGCTCTTGCTGGCGGGGTTGCCNTTTTTTGGTTGTTTTTTTTTTTTTTTAAATATTATTTGAATGCCAGAGAGAGAGAGACTGCTGGTCGGGAGAACGCGTGGTGCCTGCACCCTCTCATCAGTCTGGCTGGATGTCTTGCAGTGTGTTGGTTTCCTGAAATGTGAGAACACTGTTTGTGGGACAGCCTGTAGCTATTGTATCCCTGAACGTACTTCCGAGGCTTCTCTTCTCCAACACTGGCTTCTTTTCCAAAGAATGCCTAGCAAAGGCATTAGTGTGTTACCCGACAGCACCGTTTGCTATTAGTTTATCGTGTGCTTTTCAAGAGTTTAATTTTTCTTGTAACAAAACTTCTCTGGCAGTACTCCACATTGCACAAGAGAGGAGGAGTCCAAGTCCGATTAATAAAACAGTGCAATAATTCTGAAACCTTTGTTCTACAAAGCAATATGAGACTGTCCCGACTATGCACAGCTGTGTAAGAAGTCCCATAGAGGGGGCACTTAGTATAATCCTGGGAGTGTAATTCATACACTTGCCATAAAGGGAGACCTATTCCATGCATTTTTCAGTTACATATTCTAGAAAAGAAAGCACCTGTGAAAATATTGACTTCATTTTTTTGTTATACATTTAGTAAGAATGATAAAGTTTTTTTCTGGTGTGGTGGTTTTCTGTTGTTTTGGGTTTTTTTTAAGACAAATTTTATGTGAAACTTCTGTGGGATTGTTGTATGTCATTTACTCGTTTGTTGCTATTTTGGAAGCTGTGGGATGAGCCAGTACTATAGCAACACCTTCTGGGATGTATTTCCCATATGTTGATGGCTGAGGAAACTGAGAGATATGTGGTAAATCAGAGAGTAAAATACGTTGTAATAAATTAGTGACGTTTGTTTGCACTTACTTCACTTACTAACATTCTCAAAAGGGAAGATGATGACTAGCTTTTGTCTGCCATTATGAGGAAACTTTCTCCAGTGTTTATTATTTTAAAAATAATTTAAAAAAAACCACCCAAACCTCAAAGCTATTTGAGTGTGTTGAGGGATGGCGCACAACGCGGAAGAAGGGGGATGCATCCTACGTGTGGATCTGGATTAATTACATGTACAAGGGGTTTTCAGTTTGATTTAGTTCCTAAATGAAACCCACGAATGCTGTGGAATGAGGAGATTTTTTTACCCTTAGTTTGTCTTGATTTTAGTACTGATTTGTGTAGAGGTCTTAAGATCAGTGTACATTGTATTGTACTGCAGGTGGCTCTGTCTGTGCAGCTGTTTCACTTCTACCCGTTCAGCTGGTCAGATGCTTTACCTGAATATAGATGCTATGGAAAACAAATGTTTGGAGCTATCTGGGGAAGCAAGGAAGGCACTTCAGGAAGCTCACATTAGAAAAAACCTATTAGACTTTCAGAAAGTATGTAAAACTGTTTTACCAGTCATTTTTCATGTTAATCCTAGAAAAAATGAGAAGGATTAAATACTGTTTGTCAGCCTCAGGCACAGCTGAAGAAAGAAATAGCTTTTGCAGAACTATGTTACAGAATTTATCATGGTGAGTGTTCTTGATAGATAAGTTGAATATAGTAAAACAGATAAAATGACCTGAAAAAAATTATTATTAAAACCTGTAATATTTCTTTAAACCAAACATATTGCATAACAAATTTATTATTTGGTTTTTTTTACTTACCATTATTATGCTTTTAAGTCATGCCAGTTTCTATATTCATTTTTTTTTTTCTCTTGAAACTGTTGCACGTTGATCTGTTTCACTCAAGAACACTTGTCTGGCATTGTTATATAGGGCACAAACTAAAATGCACGTAAACAGACATGAAAAATGGACACTTTCAAACCTAGTGCAGCATAATTTGTCATTTTGAGACTGGCTGGTTTAAATGTACCTATTTTTAAAGTTATTAGGAATAAATTCAGCATGGTAAAATGCTAGAAAGACTGAAAGATGCTGGTCTTAATTCTACATGGAGGCCCAGACTAGTTCAGAAATGCAGTAAATGGCTGAAAATATGTGCTATTTGAGCACTGAACACTTGGAACGCCAAACCTTTGGTAGGGATTTCCACACACTGGATAATCTTTCCTCTTTCCTTAGGACTCAAGATAGAGGAAACTACTAGCAGAAGCAGTGCATGCTTCTGCCATCCTTTCCCATCTACTTGTGAGTGCAAATGTGATTGCTCTCTCCAAAAAAGTTATTTCAGAAAACTAGAAATTTTCTACTTTCAGTAGAAAATCTCTCAGTAATCTTGAATCAGAGCTGAAATTATGAAAAATGCCTCATTCAGGATTTGCCTGCGCAAATTCCATGTGGGCATGGCAATGATGGTCCATAGCCAGCATCTCCGTATTTCTCACTGCAGTCCTATACTCACCTTTAGGTTCTCATCAGCTTCTGCCACGCACCCTTGTGTGTGAATTTTGTGGTGATTTATCCTTCCCTGTCCCACTCTTGTGGTGTCAGTCCTACTTGAGTTGAGAGTAATGTGAGCCCTGGTATTGATTTAAAAGTATCTAATTTGCTGGTGTGAGCAAGCAAAAACAAACAACAGTTGTGCTATTTGAATTCATGCTCCTGTTCTTTAATTCTCATGTTTTTTCACTTAATCTGGAAACCATGAAAGCAGAGAGGAGAATGGACTGGCCTATATAGAGACAAAACTGGGTGAGCTGATTGAATGGAGGTCGTTAAATATGTCCATTATCCCCTCACTGATATCAGAGACGTTATCTTTAGGGAGAAAAGAGTTTAGTACGTTGTACAGTCTCCTCACTGGGACAGGTGTTGGGAGTATAATGGCAAGTGAAGGTCTGTTGTAGCTAAGAGAAGGTAAGAGAATTATTGAGCATTCATGCCAGATGCTTATTTTGGTTTTATGGATCTTTCATCTTTGTGAAGAGTCCTCAAGCCTCCTAAAAACGAATTACGTGAAAAGAAAAAAAAAAGGTCTTCTAATTCTCATAATTTCAGTGCGAATCTTATGATACTTGATTATTCTTTTTCCCCTAAAAGTTCCAGATCCCAGTGCCATTCACTGAAATGCGTACCTCTACTTTCCAAGTGAGGAAGCGTGCGTGTGTGCGTCTGTGCACGTAGGTATCAATGTTTGTGGATCTAATAGCAAATAACTCAAAAACAGAAGTGATTATAGCTCTAAACAAGCAGAAAATGAGACTCCATTACTGATAAAAATAAATCACTGGTCTGTGGGGAGTAACTCATGACTTCTTAATATTTGTGGTTGGCTCCCCTGCCTGTAAAAGTGTGAGAAAGAGACTCTACGCAGAAACTTCCACAAGAAGAGTCCCCGAGAAGATTCCTTCTGCTCAGACAGAGTATGTTTTGTTTTTTTTCTCAAAATTATGGAATACATAAAATTGAGGGTCACATTAAGGTATTCATGTTAGGTTGGTTTCTTTTAGAAAATACATGGTGGTTGAGGAATAATTATGTGTTGTGGTTGTTAGTGAAGGTATTTTTTTTGCCAATGTTTACAAATATAGTTTATTGCTATAGAAACCAAATGGTCGTTTCATGTGCTCATTCACACTTTGGCACAGTCACACTTCATTTCTTGGTGAATTCGTTTAATCTTTGTAATTTTTTTTCAATATGATAACATTCTATCAGGTTGACTTTTTCATGTAAAACATTGCAGGATTGGTCCTGCTTAAAAGTAATATATATTAACAAAAAAAAAAAAGCCTTTTTTTTCAGTTTATTAAGTGTTTAGAAGTTTTCTGAAAATATGTATCCACCAAATCCCTCAGTTTATTATAAATTTACCTGGGAAAACCCCGCTTAGGAACAGCACCTGGTGTTTAAGGAGCATTTACTATTTCTGTCTGGGTTAACTGGAAGTTATATGATTTTTCCATGATTAGAATTAGAACTGGTGAACTGGATTTTTGGTGTTTCGTGAGAAAAGAAATACAGGGATCCTTCTGTGTCATTTGGGGAAGCAGAAACTCTGAAGACAGACCTTCATGCAAGACTATGATCCTTTAAAAAAGCTGAGCAAATGTTCATTGCCTGTGTGCAACTATTTTCCCATATACAGAGAAAATCAATTAACTCAGTGCCAAAAAGTAATAAAGTAATAATAAAAAATAGTCGAAATTCCAACCGAAGGCATGTGATCTATCTTTATATGTACAGTGATTGCTTCACCAATGCTTGTCTTTGTGACCCTGTGCATTTTTGTATGTACGGTCCTGAAGATACAATTTTTTTCCTCAAAAATTCTTTTTAGAAACAACAAATCAAAGTGCCAATCCAATGGATTCTCTCTTAGATCAGGTAAGAGAGACTGGGCTTGCATTTCAAGTTGTTTTATAGACAAAAGAACCTATTCTTAATCTAATGCACAGGGCAAAACCAAGTAATCTTTAGTGTAAAATGAATAACTTAATCTGATTAACTTGGAATTTCAGTTTTTGACAAGGGCTTCTTGGAGTTGGAACATTCAGAGCACGAGGGAAGATTGTTGCGCTTGCTGCCTGAAAACTCAAACTGCAACAGACCCACCTTGTTAAACCACCCTTCGAAAGGTCTGGTGAGACTGTCACGTGCAGAAGGGAAGGTATAATTTGGACTGGAATGTCTGATACATTAATTCAAAGCATAATGAGAAGGAAATGAGGAAAATGTGTTTGTTTCAGCAGTATAAAATAAGCATTCTTCAGTTTTTTAAGGAATTGGGTACTTTCAAGCTAGAGAAAAATGTCTTATAAATCACATAACGCTGAGGATGAAAGGTACCTCAGAGGTGAGACTGTGTAATGCTTACATCTTTAACCTAATTGATACATTGTGGAGAAAAGGTGTAACTTGTATATACATAGTTTTTATCACAAATTATGTTCTATGATTTATACTTTTTCTCACTTAAATTCTGAGAAATTTGAAGAGTTAGGGCTATTGCTGAGCTACCAGAAAGGATGAAATAATGATATTGTCTATAATAAGTGACACAACAATTTGTTCATATACATTCTTGGTTTATAGGTTGATATATAGTTATGAAAACAATATTGTGCAGGAAGCTTTGGATGCTGATAAGCCCTTGGTGCTGTGGTAATTAAAATATCCAAACCGTTACTTACAATTATCTTTCCTGAGTAAGCAACATACATTTTTCATAGCCTGCTGTGCTGTCTTTTATTCTTGTAGTGAAAAAACAATTTCATTATTCCACGATCCCACCCGCATTTGCTGTGGAAAAGGTCATGTGTTATATAAGCAGGAAGACTAAGAATGATTGTCAGAGGGCCAGCGGTGGGATGCTCTCTGTACAGGGAACCTCTATTCATGCAGACCCTTGGGATTCTGTTTTTAATAGCTGCTGAAGATAGGTCTTGTCTTTGGAGAGCTGGTCTAAAGTTGTTCCTTGGCCGTGCTGCTGCCAGCTGAAACTTGATTGGAGTTTAGTGAATTTGTATTTTGCTGCAACTTTGTGTAAATAGTACAGTTGGGAGAATGATATAATGGAGTTTGTTTTTAAATTGAAAAGCTTCCACGGTGTTTTGTGCCTTCACTAGTTCTCATTTATAGCCTTTGGACTATGCAACGGTAGCATGGGAGGACTAAAGAATTAATTTGAATCTCTAGGTCCCTGCTCTATGGATAATGTGGCTGAATAGAAACACAAGCAACGACTCTGATACTGCTGGCAGGAATTCAGAGATTTGGACATGAACTCATTTAGAGTAGGAACAGAAGAGTAAACTGTCTCACTGAGGCCTGTTCCCTGCTGTGCAGTAGATGCCTGGCTGAGAAGGTCTGTGCAGTTATCTTCTCCAAATACTCTCCGGTCATGAAATGCTTGCCAGCATCCTTCAGCAGGCTGACCATCTTCAGTGAAGGATTAAAGGCACAATGACAGTGTAGGGCAGGAAGAGATTAAGGAGGGTAAAAGGTCCTGTCCCAATTGCTCCAAGATTATTACTGCATGTTAAAATGGTAACAAAAATACAGGCTAAAAGCCAGGAATAAAATGTTCTCATGAGAACTGTCACGTGTCCCTGGATAGCTGTACTGCTATAGGTAACCTCAGAGGTTATGTCGAGGGTCCTCTCTCTTCCAAGAAATCATAGACAGCTTTGATATGTAATCACTTTCTAGTTTGAAGCCTTATGTCTCCTGTCCTGTTAAATATCCTGGTAGGTAAAAAAGAAATACTGAAGGAAAAAATTAAAGCAGAAGCAGTGAGCAGAAGCTCTACTTGCTTGATTGCCTATTTTCCACTCAGCTTTTCACAAATATTTTCTTTACAGGGTTTTACCAAATCTTTTGATCTGATGAAAATGTGATGTAATGCCATAGAGATTGCTATGCTATGAAAATTACTTTTGTTTCATATTCTGTCTATCTTAAAGTATTATTTTTTCCCTCATCTGTAGTGCCTTAGACTTAAAGCTGAACCTTGCATATTCAGTGGTTTGATAGCAGCATCCCATACCACACTGTTGAGATAAATAATTGAAATCTCACTGGCAAGATGAACTTCCTTTAGACTAGGATATATGTTAGGTTATTAAGCATATGGATGATTTAGCCATCTTTAAGCCACGGATGCTATTTTAGGGGAATCAAGTTGCCCTGAACTATAAATATTCAATTGACCCAGATAATGAATTATAATTATTATTAACAAGTAATATAATCAATAAACATGTATTTATTTATTTTTTGAGTAATGATCTCTCTTTGGCTTTCTTGCATTTCTTCTGGTAGAAAAGATACCATTGAGTAACTGGGTTGTCTCAGTCCTCTTCTAAGACTCTTGGAGGCTTCCTGAAATTTCTCTTCCCATCAGAAAATGAGGATATGCTTTAATGTCACTTCACATGTATCCCAGTCCCAATGGTAGTGATATGTTGCGCAGTAAGTTAAGGTGAAGAAAGGAGAACGTTCTCTGTGGGAGCTGAGACCAACCCCACAGAAACCCACCAACAGATTCAGCTGAAATGGAGATTAACCACTGAGGGCTCCAGTGAGCAAAGCATGTTGTGGTTCTGGGGTTGTCCTGTGTTAGTGTTGCCCAACAGCATGGCTGCTGATGCCCATAAGGCTGAAGGTGTCTCTAGCTATTATTTCTACAAGAAAAGGTTGTATTGTAGTTGTGGAAAATTCATGATTTATTCACTAAGAAGTTTGAAAATCTATTAGGCTTCAGGTCTTTGGAGATACAGACAGATCCTTCCGAAATATTTTAGGGGTCAGAGTTGCAGGTGGTACTATAGCATCGCTGTGTCCCCTAAGGCAGAACTATAGCATGATTCTATGTATGTATTGTTGAATTTTAATTTATATGACTGTTGTTGCTGGGGAAAGATACTGCAGAGTTCCCCACCAAGCATTTTAAAAGGCTATTGCTTTGACAGCTTTATACTGTGTTGATGTAAAAGCATGTGACAGCTAGTAAAGAATTTGGTTCGCTGTCTTATGAAATCTTAAAGTTAGTATTGGCTTGAATGTTGCTGTTGTGAGTGGTGGAAAAATTAAATAAAGATACGTGATTAAGAGTAACGTATCTTAATTGAGGGTGAAATCCCATGGTTTCACAGTCTTCTGTAATCTAGATCAGGAATGAAATACTTGCTGTCCATGCAAAAATATGGATATGAAATACAAAGAGAGTTATCATAGAAAAGTGTAGGCTGGAGTGATGATAACAGCAACAGAGTTTCTGTTGTGCTCTGCGATCAGAGAGGGCTAAAACGAAGGATAATATTCTTCATCACATATTAGGACTTGGTAAAGAAAAGTAGATCTCATGATCCACTAGGCAGAAAAACACAAGGAAAAGGAGGAGAGGATTTTGTTCATCCTTTAGTAATAGAGTCCAATGTTGTTCTAACTAGTAATCTATGGAAAAAAACAAACAAAAACAAACAGATGGTAAAATGAAAATTTAGGGGACTTGAATAGGACATGTAGTCTGAGGACTAAATCTGTTTTATTCAAGGTTTTTGCTGTGTGCCCACCTGCCAGACTGAATAATCCTCAGTGTGTCCAAAGCTCTGAGAAAGGAAGACAAGGGAATCAAAAGAGGCAAGAACTTCCAGAGGGGTATCAGGTGTGAGATGGGGCTCATACCTCTCAAGGAGCCCTTGGCTCGGTGTGACTGTGGCATTATTGCCCTATCATGATTCAGGATTTGGAAGAGGAATGGAAAAGTTTGCATTTCCCACTCCTTCAGAGGCGTAGACAGAAAGTTAAAAAAAACCCAAGCCAACACACCCTAATGCATGCCTTCAAACTCTATTGGTTTCTAAAAGAAAAGGTACTTAGCTTCTTCACTTCATGATGCATAAAGAACCTCCAGTGTTGAAGGTACATTTTCTTTAACTTACTGCAGAAAATGCAAGAGCTTTTCACATGCTATCAGCTTTGACAGTGATTCCTTAGGCCTGCGAGGCATTAAAACAATGTTTTTGACAAGAGACTTCCAAGACAGAATTGTTTCATTATACATACTTTGTATCTTAAGACACACAGAATCTGATTTGGTAGCTGTCCTATGTTTTATAAAACTGAACCTTTAAAAACTGCTTGAATTGCCTGAGTAGTGAAGGGGAATGCCCATTACAACAACTTCTGAAGCTGCAGTGAAGACTTTCATAGACCTACTATTGAAATCATAGCACGTTTATGTCATCATTACAGGAAGATGATACAAAAGACTCCCCATTTTACATCTGAAATATCATTTTGTCCATTAAAGGCATCCTCACCTCACCAGGAAATCTTAGTGAAAAAAAGTAATATATTCAATTTCAGATTTCATACACTTGAGAACACAATTCTGGCTGTAATGTGTTGTTCCATATTTATTTTAAGTATCTGTAATTTCGAACTCTCTCAAATCAGGAATATTTTGGGCTGTCAAGGTACCAGTGTCCATGCTTAAATTTTATAAAGAAATTTGTATGTGTTTGTAACACAGCATGTTAAATTGTAGAGTCACGTAATACACAGTGTATTAGATATGTGTAGGGCATTTTGTGTATATATAAAGTGTGATGTCTTAAGACATCAGACTTTCCCACTGTATAGGAACTACATTGCAAGGCAGACACATCTTGCTGGTAGAAGTAATGGAGGATCATTTCCAGATGTTTAAATGCTTGCTTTGGCAAGAGTCAGAAAATACTGGAACATGAACTGGCAACAAAGAAAGGGGAGAACCTGATATAGGAGGCATCAAGCCTGGCAAGAAGCAAAGCAGAACATGGAAAATGAAGCCATGTGGGGAAGGAAGAGCCAAGATGACAGTATGGCTGTTGTGACAGCACTGGGTATTGGAATTGTACTAATGAGTGGCAGAGTGCCAGAAGCCTGCTTCAAAAATCAGCACTGAGGTTAGACAAAACATCCTTTACCTGGTTTTCTCTCTTTCTCTTTTGTTTTTTTTTTTTTTTTTTTTTTTTTTTTTTTTTTTTTTTTCNTTGTTTTTTTTTTTTTTCCCCTAGAGTTTTCTTGTGCGGGATTTTTTTTTGGTGAGTGCTTTTTTTGTGTGCTTGTTGTTGTTGTTGTTTTTTTTCTTCCTGTAGTGAGAGAGAACCTGAATACTGATATTGAGTATCTTGGGCTTGCTTTGATTTAATGTTGTTACTGTAAAGTGCAGGACCTTCCTATGAATTTGTGCAGTGCTGAGCACAAAGCATCCTTGATCTCAAATGAAGCTTTAGGGTACTACTGTAATATACATACTGAGTCATTGTGCTAATAATATATTTCTTGAATTGCATGGATTTTCATGTTGAATAGTTGACTAGTTTCAGAAGTGGAATCTGGCTCCTCAGCAAAGAAATCTCCAGACAGTGAATCACATAAACTGTTGCTTGCTGTAAGGTTTCGGTGAGCACACCACTCTGTGCAGTTGGCCTTCCTTTTACTGTGCAGACAAAAACTTCACAGCTTTACCACATTCTATCAAAACTTTCACACTTCTTGGGTTGTTTTTTTTTTTTTAGATTTTTGGGGGGCAGAGTGGGATGATGGGGAGTGAAGAGTTAAATTGTGATCTCTTCAGGCTGTGCGTATTTGCCTTTGTGAAGAATGCTGGGGCCAACCAATGTGAATTGCACTGCTTTTATTTTTGTTAGTGGTATCTTTCTTATGGTTTGAAAATTGAGGATATGGAGCACTTAGTTATTTGGGGTTTTTTTTGTGTGTTGTTGGATTTGTTTTGTTGTTTTTTTATTTTAATTTTTCCAGCTGTTCTCTGTTTCTCTGAGCCTTCCCTGGTTTCCTAGGAAACCTCTGCAGGCTGGAATTTGTCTATTTTCCAGGCACCGTGCAAGATAGGCAGTTTATTTTGTTTGTGTTTAAATGTAATGAACACAGAAAGTAAATATTTGGTGATTTAAATCTCCCATTCAGGGGGGTACTTTAGGACCTAACTTGAAGCACATGAATAGCCTTATTTCTTGTAACGAGATGACTTCTACCTAGTTTGTTTGCCCCTTCATGAATGAAAACTTTAATTATTTCAGTTTTTCATTTAAAAGAGGGTAACAAACATCAGGATCTATTCATCTGAAGTAAGAGTTAATTAGGAAAAATGATGTAGCAGTGAGTTACTTGTAGTAAGAGTAGTTATCTTAGAAGTCTTTTACCAGTTACACTGAAAAATGCTAAGTGCACATGGAGATTCTTTTCATATGAGCTGTGTTTTTTAAAATCTATTATCACTGGAGTATTAGAGCTGTGCAAGCTTTCTGTAATCATCCCCCAGATTAAGACATGCTGAGTTTTGCTATCTTTTTTGCACAAATTCGTGTGATTTTTTTTTTTTTTTTTTTTTTTTTTGACTGAAGATTTCTTCCAGTCACGAGTAAACATCAGCACACATGCAGAGCCCTGTTTCGGGGGAACCAAGGGAGTTTCAGTGGCATTGGTTTGAATTTGCTCAATTCTGACACAGACAAGGTCCTTGTATAATCTCAGCACAGAGGTCAAGGCTTTCAGAGTTCTAAAGATGATCCCTATGTTTAGTATGATAGATGAACTGGTAAGCTTTCTTTACTGAACATTTTGTAGCTTCATGTACTTAAATTTGGGACAAAATTAAGCATGCCTAATCTAGATAGTGACATGACATTTGGTGTGTGTGACATCCTAATCTGTAGCTCTGCCTGGAAGAGTGCCTCTGGAGCCCTAGGATGGAGCAATAGCAGTAGAAGAGAATGCAACTGCCCCTCACAAGGTGAGGCTCCTAACAGGAGGAGATTTTCTAACAGGACACAGCTGTGGATTAATCTGTGTCCTACAAGTGTCAGTAACTGTTGACTCAATGCCATGAGAAGAGGCTTTCTGGTATGTTAGTTCCCTGCCTTTCTGTTACTGGAACAGGATTCACGACTGAGCAATTCATGACACGCCAACAGTTTTGAAATGCCACGTGGGAATGCAAGATGCTGTGCTGCCTCTTTAAGTCTGCATCAAACATCCCTGCTTTCAAAGTCCAAATTACTTCACTGGTGCTACTTGGAAAGTAGAGTTCTCTTTAGAAAATGAATTTTGCTTGTGTGGCTTTTTTTTTTAATCTACTTATTCTATAGGTTAAATATTTAAACTTGTGAAAAAAATGAGTCTGAAAATATAGTGAAAATACATCACTGCTTTTGAGATAAAGCTGATCTGAGATGAAAGATGATGAATTGAAGTAAAAGCATGCACTGTTGGCTAGTATTGTTGTCCAAACTTACTAGCCAGTGACACTTCAATTAGCTGAGACAGTCTTAGGATCCAGGAGCGTATGGCTTCATCAAATAGTTACTTAAGGGCTTTGTTCTTGGAGACAGCTGTGAGACACTGCGCAGCACTTACTGTGATGAATCACAGTGTAAGTATAGGTTGTCTTGAGCCCATGTGTAAAGGCCATTCTCGGGTTTGTCCTTTTATTTCCACCCTCACACAAGAAGAAAGGTATGTTTTTAATGGGTTCCTATTATCTGCCAGTATAATCGTATAAACACGAATCTGGTTAGGATTAATGCAGTGGTTCATCTTCTGACTTTTCCAGTTGTTTCCTTTGAAACTGTGGGTTTGGGACTGGTTTAGCAAAAGGATATACTTTTACTAAAACTATTTTTCAGTGGTTGTTAGAACTATCAGCTTATACTTCTGTACGCAAAAATATAGAAATCAGAATGATTCTTCTCCCTCTGCCCCGAATTGGAATTTATTTCTCTATAAGATAGCTAAGTTAACTCTCCATCTTATTCTTGCCTGTGTGTGTGCACACTGGTTTTTTGTTTTTTTTTTTTTTTCTAATCTCCTTTGTGGAGGCTGAAATTCCTCCTTGAAGTTTGCAAGACTTTGAATTTTCTGTCATTTGTTTATACGATGTAATGCAGTTCCCAATGAAATGTAAATACCAGGACTGTGATACTCCTGCTTTTGCAGATAACGTTGACTTATAACTGTTTATTAAAATGGCAGAGTGAACTTGAGGACATTTTGTTATAGTCAGACAAGACAAATAACTAATTATTATGAACCCTTTTGATATCAATGAACTCTGAAGTTTGAAGCTAGATCTTGCTTAGACCTAGTTCTCTCAGTACTTTGCTAAGGTAGCAGGCTTGTTCCATTTGTGATGATCTTTGGGGTTTGGGGGGGCAGGAGAAGGTTGTTTACTTGGAAATTGTTTTGTTTGGGTTTTTTGTGGGGGAGTGTTTTGTTGTGAGTTGTTTGGGTTTTTTCCTTCCCCTTTGAATAATCTAATCTAAGTAAGAATGGAATTTGGCAATTTATTTCAGAGCTAATGCAGGAGAAGCTTTTCTTGCCCCTTTGTGCGACCCATAAAAGTAAGCTTCTAGTACTACTTGCCTTGCTCAGAGAAGCCAACAATGAATGATTAAGGCAAATTTAATAAAACAAATTGCTTATGGTTCTGACTGACAATAGCCTCTGTCACACTGAAACACTTAGCTCGTGTCTTCAGTTTGATTAGGAATAGCCAAGTCAGGGTTTTCAGAAATACAAGAAAAAGCAGCTGTTCTGTAACCATTACAAATGCTATACAATTATATCAAATACTTTTTTTTTTTGATTGTGCAATACAGCATAGTCTCTTCAGGCATCTGAAATGTTTCTTTCAAGTCTTAGTGAACTAAACATATCCCCTGTTCCTAAGGTTAAGGTAGTCATGTTGCATTCTTCATGTATAGCTCTGCTATACATGTTTGTAGCCCAGTAGTAGGTTTGGGGCTGAGAGAAATTGCGTATCTAGCCATTATCCCTACTGATAGATGTACTGCTGAAGAACACAAAGCATTTCCTCAAAACGCCATTTTCCTCTGTTCTAGCTTATGCTAGTTTTCTTGGGGGGTGGAGGGCATTGGTGTGTTTTTTGGGGCTGTTTCCCCTCCTCACCCCCACCCCCCTTTTCTTCATGTCCCGTAGGAAACATGTAGAAACCTGCTACTAGACAATTCTCGGTTTGGAAATGGAATTGTCTTCATGCAAAGTGCCTGAAGGACAATGTTTTTCTTGCAGTCCAACTAAATACATAATGAGTTTTCCAGAACTTGTGTTAATATACTCACTGCTGTATTATCCTGAGTCTGACATGCTTGCAAAATTCAGGTTTTTGTAGCCTGTGAAATTTCTGGTGTGTGATGTGTGGTTAAAGCTCAAGTCATATGTTTCATCAGTGCTTACACGGAGAACCTTGCTGCAGATAGAAATGTGACTAGTGTGTATGCTAACGCGTACTCTTTGCTTTGGGCATGAACATCCCTTATCTAGTAAAAATGAAAGATTTGGTGAAGTCTTAAACAGACCAGTATATATGTTACTCACGCTGCATAAAAATATTAAGAAGAACAGAATAAAGAGTAGGAAAAAATGAAACCTATTACAGTTCTCTTTGGGTCAAACTGACTTTGCAGTTTTGATTAAGCAGTATTGTCGCCGAGTCACTGTGCATTTGAATTCTCTGTGAATGGTCTGGTAATCACCTGAAATTAATCAGTTAGTTGTGTAGGAAAGTTTTCCACTCAGTTTAAGGTGTTACCTATGTTCATAAGAAATTAATATCCAATAAGCTAGTATCAGGATGTCAGATGCTTGAAATCTGATTCAAAGGGACTAAGTTTCTAAAGCAAGTTTTGGAGCCCATGTGAAGCATAGTCTAGCTCCTGTGCAAGGCACTTCTGAGTCAGTATGACAAGCTCTTCTGATCTGTGTGACTTGCCACTAAAATTTCAAGACAGCAGTAACATTTTTGTTCCTCAAGCACTGATAGAGATTTAAAGACGGAAGTAGAAATTTAAAGAGAAATTTTTCTCAGAATCTATTAAAATGCTTCATTAATCATATTTTAATATTCCTTTACTAGGTGGACTTTCAAAATACTGCAGAAATAAAATCCATTTCAAAGTATCACCTTGCTGCACCATGGCAAAATGGCATCCCCTTCCAAAACAGTCTACATACCAATGTGTTATGCCCAAACTCTTCATACATTAAGGATGCTCCACTGCATCTAGGTAGGGCAATGGAAACAGAGAGTGACAACTCATTTGTTTTCAGTTGTCTACTTATTTTGAATATTCCTTCAGATACTGATGGGGAACACTCAGTGAGGAAGGGCCTCATTCACACAGTGACCACCTTCTGAATAAGGGTGTTTCACACTGAGCTCTAAACACCTGTTTTACATCAGGAATGTTTAATTGTGTAGTTCAGTTGCAGGAGGATGTCTTGCAAAAGACTTACACATTTTTGTATGCTGTCCTATTTGGAAGAAGACGCTTTTCTTACCAGAGAGATGATTTACGTGGATGCTATTCTGTCCTTCCATTGTTTGTTACCAGATGTATGTCTGGGGTTTAATTTATTGCCCTTGAGATATTCCAAAGAGAATTATGTTAGAAATGATGCATTCACAGGCTTTATACCTTACCACTTGGCTCTTCTGCCTCTATGCCTGACCACTGGGCTCCTCAGGGTGTAGTCTTTTTGGAGAGAGCTTGCCAGTAATGGAGTAGGCTTGTTTTCCGTACTGACCTCAAACTGTACATAATTACATAAATCCAGCCAATCATAACAGTGAGGTGCGTGTAGAAAATGTATTCATAGAGGGATTTTATAGAGCTTGCAGTTAAGTTGAAATTACACAACTATTTATGGGAAATGTATGGTTAGTTACGCCCTCTTCTGTGCCTTCCCTCAATTTTGTGCTGTGAAAGAATCACATCATCTGTATCAGCACTGCTGTGAGGTTGGCTATTTCCATATTTTGGCTAGAAACAATATTAATGAGCAATAGGAATGACTTTATGTTGCTTTTAGTATCATTACAATAATGTTTATTTCCCAATTATACAAAATTTTGCACAAAACGAATATATTTATTTGGTTTTTTTAGTTCAGTCAATCAAGAAAGTTGTTGGCCTGTATTTATAAATGTCTCTTGCCTGCTCCAGGCTCATTTGTTAGCTTATTAGTCTGCCCTCAGTTAAGGGCAGAGCATTAGGAGACGTGTAAGGTGCAGTTTCTCTCCAAAGTATGAGTCGGATGATGGAGAAAACTTCACTCTGGCAATGTGATGCTCACTTACGACAGTGGAGCAGGATTTGGACTTGCATTTGACTGGACAGCCCTGCTACCGAGCTGCCCGGTTCTTAGGGTAAGAAACACATTCTGGGTGGGGAATTCACTTCTATTTGGCTAAGACATTGAATTTCTTCATTTCACATGCCAATTTTCTTTGCTCTGAGCAAGATGAACAGCAATGATTGTGTTCCTGCTCTTTCCTCGCACCCTGCCTGGCCTCAGCTCTGTCTGGTGTTCACATTCCAACACTGGTTCAAACTGGGAATTCTCAAATTCTGAATTTCTTATTTACTCCAAAACCCTTTTCATTATAGGTGAATTACTCTGAGAGTAAAAAGGGAGTATTGCTTTATTTAATATATACCAATTCCCATTTGTGAAATAAACAGCTAGAAAACCAATGATTGATTGGTGGTCTTAATGATGATTCTGAGTTGATTTTTACATTGGATAAGTTAAATAAACATGTCCATTTTGCTTGTTATTCTTGATACATTAGCATGATTGTAAACAAAGTGATTAATTTATTTCAAATGAATGTTTCAAGCAGTGGAATTTTATTCTCACAACTAAACTAATTGGGAAGTGGAAACTTAAGTTTGATACTTTTACAACTTGGCACTGAACTAGCAACCTTGATAATTTACATGTAGTGGAAATACTTTTCATATAGTAGGAATTGAAATCACTTGAGGAAGAGACACTTGTGCAAATTTTATGTATAACTGAAATGATCAACACTCATTTTTCCTGTTTTACTTATTTTTCCTGTCATCTGCAGTATGTAATGTCAGTTCAGAGCCTGCGAGTCAGTGCTGAGACCCAGGAGCAGTTACTGCATTCAGGCTGCAGCTGTGTATAATGAACCTGCTCTCTTCTTTTAGGCTGGTACCTTTAAATGCTAAGTGGGTCTTTGTTATTTCTGAAATCAGCAGAGAATCAGGGAAATAAAGGCAAGACACCATTTATTTACTTCAGCCTTCATGAAGGAGGCCTATCCTGGGCTCTAGGCACCCTGCCATCAATTATCCCCACAATTCATAACAATAAAAGCAAAAAAGCAGCAAACCATATCCACATTTGCCAACTGCTTTAGCTTAGGGGAAATTAAATCATTCAGCTCCTCGCATTCCCTTAGGCCCTGCAACTCGACTCTTATCAAACATTTGTTCCAGAAACAAGCTATGTCTTTGTTGGAGTCCAAAATGTACATGTTAATATATTCCAACAGATCATGAAATTTCCTAGCTTAGAAAGCTGCCTATGCCAAGCTCCTCTTCTATAGACTATAATTTCCTTTCTGAAAAGAGAAGAAGCATCTGGACGTGCTCAGTCCCCAGAGCAGTATTCTTCCTCCACGTCAGCAAGCTCTAGTATGACTGGCCAGGGTCAGCTGTGGACTGCCTGGAATCTTCTTATTAAACAAGCCTGGAGTTTTGGATGTGCACCAAACTCTCAGAACTGAACACGCCGAGATACTTTAAAAGTCCTGTTTCTAAACCAGAACTTGGTTGCAAAAGGTCATCGATGTATGCTGCAGACGATTCCATGTGTGCTGAGCCTCAGACCTCAAGTGCAAAAACTTCTTCCAGCGTAGTTAGGATTGAAAAAATAATTGGTGAAGGGATTTGTTTTTATTCATCTATGCAATGGACAAAGGAATAAACTATGTTTAATTTTTTGAGATCAGAATTGAACTAGTTGTTTAGAATTATCTCAGTTTATTTAGAAAATACTAGAAAAAATGTGTAAAACATGCTCTCAGCCACTGTCCGCTGGCAGAAATTTTCCAGTAATTAAACTGGAAACAGATTTGAATTGTGATAATCTGAAGTTATAATGTATTTGGGATGAATGGTAGGTTCCCTCCTATAGGGACAGGCTGCAAGAGTTGAGGCTGTTCAGCCTAGAGAAGAGGAGGCTCAAGCGAGACCTTACAGCAGCCTTCCAGTACCTGAAGGGGTCCTACAAGAAAGCAGGGGAAGGGATTTTTACAAGCATTTATAGTGATAGTACAAGGCAAAATGGCTTTAAACTAGAAGGGTAGATTTAGATTAGATATTAGAAGGAAATTCTTTACAGTGAGGGTGGTGAGACGCTGGAACAGGTTGCCCAGGGAAGTTGTGGATGCCTCCTCCCTGGAAGTGTTCAAGGCCGGGTTGGACAGGGCCTCAAGCAACCTGATCTAGTTGGAGGTGTCCCTGACCGTGGCAGGGGAGTTGGAACCAGATGATCTTTAAGGTCCCTTCCAACTCAAACCATTCTATGATTCTGTGATTAATTTGGGGGAGAGCATGATGTGATATATTTCAGTCCTGATTCTGCCTACTTGGTTATTTCTAGACTACTATTCTTCTGACTTTGTTAAAAGAAAATTCAGTAATATTATTCTTGGCACCAGATTAACCCAGGGATTGTTGGCTACCGACATGCTGGAGGATACGGAGATGTAAAAACGGGACTCTCAGTACATATTAAGCAGAGAGATTGGAACTAGGTACTCCCAGTGAGAGGAGTTGTCTCCTGAAACCCACCCAAAACCCCCCACTAGAACCACAACACCCTCACCTCTCCACCCCCCAGAAAAAAACGCAACACCACACTGGGTTTTCTGATTTTCTAGATGCATTCTTTGAAGCCAGCTCCCACTCAGCATTTTTCTGAAAGATTTACTTGAGCACTAATGAAACTGGTCGTATCTGTAGTAGATTCTTTGAGGTTATTTTTTTAACAGTGAATAATTTTGCAGTGTACTTTTCCTTTGATTGCATTGTCATACTCAGGTAACTAATGCATGAAAAAAATGCACCATTGAGGCAGATCATTTGACTCACTGTCATGACATTTCTGTTTGGAAGAGGCAGATTTTAGAAAGGATCTTCATCTGATGTAAATTACAGTGCTTCCGTTACTTCAGTGGAATAACTTTTGCAAGCTGAAGGTCTGCAACAGTATCCAGAGACCAGGTGTGCTACAGGTTTTGGTTTTTTTTCCCCCATTGGCTATAAAATAGTAATGTATGTATTGATGATTGGAGAGTTTCTAGTGTGGTGCCTATTGGTTTGTTGTAGTAAGTTTGTGCAATGAAAATATTATCCTTACTAATGATTACCTTGTATGTAAAATACATCCGCAAATCTGGAAATATTCCCTAACATTCTGGCTGTAATTTGGGGATATGAGAAACTCCCATAACGCATGCACTTTTAAACTGGAGAAACAACAAAAAAAAAATGTAACAATTTGTTGTTTGATACTTCTTGGGCCCTCATCCAGCACTGCCCTGAAATGCTTGAATTAAGGCTTGGAATAGGGCCTCATTCAGGAGTTGGGTTGTTGTTACTGAGCAGTTTCGCAGTTCTTTGTCCTAACTGGAGAATGTCAAAGTGAACTTTTCTCCTCTCCTGGGTGAGAGGCTGGGCGTGGTTTTGACCTCACATGAGTGGTCAGTTGATGCTGTTTCAGATATTTAATGTTATGCATGAAAATGGCTGAATTTCGAGCCTTGTGAAATTTGCCTCAGGGGTAAAGACTATAGGCAATCAAACAGGCAGATTTCAGTGTATTAATTTTCAGTCTTTAGCAGATTCCAATGGTGCCACTGAAAATACTAAGAAAACTTTTTTAGAGAGGATCAGATCTTTTTGCCTGATCCCTCGTAAGTTGGTTAATTCCTTGCTGGGACTCCAAGTGTTGCCATAGAATAGATTCTGATGATACTAATAAAACAACTAGTAATACTGTCTAAAAATAACTATAGGAGGCTGGTTTGTCTCATCCTGACTGGAATGTTTTATTATATAAAAAAAAGCATTGGATATCATCAAGCTTATGATCCAGTAAAATGAACAAAATTAATCAAATTATTTATGTCCATGAATAACCATGTTGTTTCTTCCCATATTTTATGTCAGGCAGAAAAGCAGCTGATAAGATTAATATTCAGATAAGCTAATTGTATTTATTTGAACCTCTTGACATCATGTCATCTCCTGGAAGTATAGAAATTCCCTGATTGCAGTGTGACACTTCTAGATAGAGTGGGGCAAACTATAAAGCACAGATAAAGGAATGTGTGTGTGCATATGTGGGGCAAAAGTAAAAAATGTTTATTATGTTGATGAATTAATTTTAGGGTGTATCACTTAAAAAGAAAAACAAGACATTATGAATGTTGGCATAGAGAGATGTTATTTCTTTTCTTTCCCAACTTTTATGGGAACATTTAGGAATAATTTATGCTTAAAAAAAATCTTTGTCTTGTGGTCAAATTGCTGTATTTCAAAACCAGGCAAAAAGTAGCATAAAATGAGTTTAACTTGTTTTGAAAAATTAAGCTTTTCATTTCAGCAGACTTCTATTTACTAGAAAAAAAATGTAGTTCGACATGAGGCTTTTTATCATTGAGAAATTTCTTAGCTAACTTCTGTGTCTCAGTATTCCTCAAAGCAGTGAAATAACTCCCATCTCTTTCAGAAGGTCTGTAAGTGCTGTCCCCCAAAGCCAGGAAGATCATTGTCCTTACTAGAGCCCTACCATGGCCGTTTCCAGTATTGCTGATTTGATTCAAAATGGACACAGGGACAAAGAATTCACAAACCATGAAACTCTAACAGGGGAAGAGTTAGTTCCATGTTGGGAGGAGTCATTTGTTGTTCTCCTGGTTCCTTACTTTGTAGGATCATGGGTCAGTACTGATGGGGTGCGAGGAAAAGGGAAGTATATCTTTCTTTCAGCCTTACTCTAAATCCGTTAACACTTAGGGATTTTATGTTTTATTTTTAAGATCTTCAGTTTCTGTAAAATGTATTGTTCTCTAGAATTGACTCAAAGCTAAGTCATGTGGTTGAATATAAATTATTGTGTAATATTATGTATTAGTTAATAATACTCCTTGAGTTCCGAAACAAAAATAATGAAGGAAATGTACGTAAACAAAGTGAACTAATGGCATGACCTAATTTTGCAATTAATGGATTATCATAATGACATGAGATATGATTTTTAATTTTCCTCTCTAAATAGTTATCTCCAGATCTATTGTTTGGGTGGTTTTTTTCCCCCCAGTTGATTAGTGTAACTGAAAAAGGCTGGAGTACTTTGGGAAAATGAAAGTATAAAGTAGGACTGACATCAGCTTTTTAAAATTCCATTCTGACAAGCATTTTCTTTAGTTGTGTTAGATTTGGACACAAGTGCAATCAAAATATTTTGTAGTCAGTATGGAGAGGCAGGAAATGGTATTAATCTTTGTGGTCTGTGGTGTTTATTTTTACAGCTATGAATTAAAGCAGTCTCATACAGTTGGTATGTTGAAGCTGAGAAGACATCTATTTGATAATACTTAATAGGTTGACATCTCATCTGTTTTCATAACTGCTTTTTTCATCAATTATGTTGCTTTTTCTTTTCCAGTGAACCAGGTATCACACTGTCAGTTATCTGTGGAGATGGGACTGTCACACTGTGTTAATGTGGGTACCTCTATTTGGGGTACAACAGTGGCAAGTTCCTTTAAAAAAAAAAAAAAAAGTTGGCCTTCCATATATTTATAAATGAATTCAAAATACAAATATTCATTTATTTTCTTATTTATTGTTATAGCTAATTAGGACATTTTTGACTCCAGCGCTAGAAGTGTGAGACCTTAGAGTTCTAAACCTGAATGCAAGTAGCATAGCTCTTCATGTGAAAATGTTTTTGAATTTAGGTATGTTTATCACTATGATGTAAGGAAAAAGACCACAGGTCTTTGCTGGGCAGTCAAGATGAATATGTAATAAAAGAAAAAAAGTTCTGCTTTCCCATTGTAAGTGATCTTCTTTGCCTGTGATCAGGGCAATGTAAGTAACTGTTTGTAGCAGTTGATTCCCTTCTTGTGACTTATGCTGACAAAGATTTAATGTGGAGAAATCACTTTTCTCATAGAGATATGGAGGGGACTAGTGATAATCACAAAAAAGTTTATAGAGTAGAAGAACTAAGCAAAACTTACATGTAGTGTTTAAGAGTAAAAACTATTCAAAACGTATGCATGGCAAGTTTAAACACCTGTGGAGTATGTGTGTTGGTATGAAAAGAGAGGTTTTTATCTAGGCTAAAACGAGGCAACAAGAGACCATTTTTTCAACTGAGACGAATACACCAAAGGATGAAGTCTCCTTGCCAAAGAAATGCTTTGAAGAAAAGACAAGGTACAAAACCCACGGGGAATGAACTTTTTTTATTTGGATGTGATAATGGCATTGCTAGTTCAGGAGAAGAAATCAGACTGCAGTAGTACCTTTGCTTAGCCGTTGTCTTCTGACAGTCTCAGCTTTAGTTCATTGAATGTGACAAAATATGACATGCAGTGTATTACAGAGACTTCTGACTGAAGTGTACAGATTGGTTATTTTCTAGCAAAACTGAGAAAAAAAACCCCAACAGATACTTGTGGAGTGTCTCAGAAAATTAATGATGGATTTTTTTACAGTGGATGAAAAGGTAGGTAATTGGATGTGTTCTTTCAGTGCTAGTGTTGTTAATGTTGCTATTTGTAAGTACTAGATATCCTACTTAGAAAAATCTCTAAAGTACTTTTTCAAATAAATAGCAAAATGTGCTCAGCAACTTTAACTTGCCGTCATTCATTATTGCAGTTGAATTAAACTTTTTTATAGTCCATTTTATTTATTTTACAATTTTTTTTTATTATTACTACTGAAAAATGACATGAAGTCGGATTTGTGCAAAATATAAATTACGACTAAATGGGTGATTTTGAAATGGTCAGATGATGTAAACCTAAAAAGCCAACTTGATCTTTGGTAATATTTTGTGCTGTAGCCTCGCTTGGCTTTTTGCATCCTCAGTGGAATAGAGAAGGCTTTCCTGAGGCATATAGGCATGGGCTCTATACAACTTGCGATCTCAGATGGACTCACTTCAAAATCAGAGGAAAATAAGCCTAGTCCTTCAGATGTTTTTAAAACATGGTGAGAGAGATGAAATACAGTATCACCCTTGGTAAAGTCTGGGAACAAGTTTCTTTTCATGGAAAAGAACTGCGTGACTTCTCACAATATATGATTAGGCAAGCAATGGTGAAATAATCATAGAATCGTGGAATATCTTAAGTTGGAAGGGACCCGTAAGGATTGTTAAGTCCAACTCCCATGTTAACGTGTTAGTGTTAACCCCCAAGTCAGTAATGCTATAGAGAAAAGAAGTAAACTGAGCAAAGCAATAAATTTCAGTTTGATCTTGAAAATGCTTCCTAATTGTATTAAAGCTATTAATTTACACACATTAGACATTAAATAGAATCTAGGGTGTTAGGTTTTTTGTTGGTTTGTTGTTTGTTTTTGGTTTTTTTTTTTAAAAAAAAAGGTTATTTTATCTTTCCAACTTAGTGCAGACCAAGGTCAAATTTTTGAAAAGTGACCTCTAGTTGGCCAGCTAAAAACAAAACCCGAAGGAATGTACTTGGTGAGTAGCTGTCCTCAAAGTATCTCAGGATGAATAGGCCTAGTATTTCAGAGAGGTAAAAATTTCGGTGTTTTAAATTGGGAGATGTTTAGGTTTGAATTTGAAAGGAGCAATTTATTTGCCCTTTTTACTTCAGGTTGAGTGGTAGTTGTACATCATTTCATTAGGAAAAAACAATAAGAGAAATCTTTCCAGCTGAACAACCAAAAACAAGAGGCAACTTTCAAATATTACACATTCCTCAACTGCACAATAGGAACAAAGTAATATTATATAACCTAGGGTTTTTCTGAAACTTCAAAGTACTTATCCTTAGATGGAATTAAGTATGTCTTTAAAATATTTTATATACATTAAATGCCATTTTCAAGGATGGCTGTTTCATGGTACAACGGAAAAAGATCTCCTTAAATTATAAATTTTTTTCTGCAGCCTAGTAGTCATTAACTCTAAAAATATAGCATGCTCAGACTAGATTTACGCATTTGAAATACTTTAGAATAGATATATACTATATGTATAATATAGGATTTAAGGAATGCAGAGGTAAGCATCCTAATCTCCTGAGGAAGAGATTGTACATTAGACTTTACAGTAGAGTCTGTCTTCTCGGAATTCAGTCAATGAACAGAAAAAGAAATCAGCGGGAAAAAGTAAATTTCAAGAGGGGTATCTGAGTGTTATTAGTATTAGTGCTTTTTAGGCATGGTATCTGTAAATCGGATCCCTGATTTTATTATGTGCGAAGCTACATCAGAGATTTTCAGAATCAGTTCAGAATTAGCTAACAAACTCCGCTCTTTCTCCTGAAGGCACTGCATATCGGCACAGTATTTCCAACTTCATTAAAAATTGCAGCAAATGGCTTATATGAATTATGCTAACTAAATAACTGGTAAATTATTTTCATATTCCTAATACAACAAAAGACAAAGCATGGCTTAAGGCGCTAAATAATTTTACAAGTAGAAGATTACTTAATGATTTGGTTTGAATTCAGGCATCAGGTTTTTGCAAAGCCAAACATGTGCAAGCTGCAACTGGAGTTGAATCAAGCCAAGACACAAGTTACCCTACAAATATTAAAACACTCCCAGCGCTGTGCATAGGTTATTCAAAAGTAGCGTGAAGCTTGCAAACTGGTGCCAGCTGCAATCCTGAATACAAGAGCATGACCAAACCTGCTAGTGAAACCATGTGACAGCTGTTTGGATGTAGATAGGCCTTTGCACTCCTTAGAAAAGACATTTTCTGTAAGTCAAGACAGAACCCCAAGTATTGTAAATAAATCGAGGGTCAGTAAATAAAGCTGCAAGTGAATTCCTGCTGCTCTTACCTCAATCAAAGCAGTTATGCAAACAGCTTATATTTATCTATTTATAGCAGTCTTATCTCACCTTAATTATATTGACTTTTATAACTGTTTGGTAGATTTATAATAAATGGCAAACAAGTTTAATTTTCACCATCTTATTGTTTTCTGGATGCAGAAAACAGCTGTAAGCTGGTAAACCGGGGCAGTTAAATAACATGAGGATGAAAAATCATATGGGGCCATTACCCACTTTTGATATGCTGGGACTATGGACACTGAGGTAATTGCTGTATGGGCTCTGTCACAGGAGCACTAAATCAGTTTTCACAGTCTGTGCAACCTACTTATTTTTATTCCATCCAGCAAAACATTCAAGTGTATGGTTTACTTCAGTCATACTGACATGCTCTGCTGGAGCTGGGACAGGACAGTTGTGTAAATGTAGGCATCTAGGGCCATTGGAGAAGCTGCAATACGTTCTGCTTTGCCTTCAACTGCTAGTCCAGAAGACCATGGGTTCTCCTGTATATCCTGTGTTGTATCTCCTAGCCTTACTTAGAGGTCTTGTGTGATTTGGCATCAAAAATATCACTAGATGACCTGTATTAGTCTGGGCTTAGTTTTTATTCTGCACTGTCCATGTATTTCTGGCTGTCTTGCACTTGAAATGATATTCAGACTTTATTTTCGTCATGCAATCCTGCAATTGTCTCTTGAAGGATAATTCACAGGCTCATTTAAGATACTAATGCATTCAGTGCAACATTTTGAATCATAAAATGCCAAGAAATTCCTTGACTTGAAGCACGCATTGTACCTGAAATTTTAATTTGAGTGCAAAGAATTAATTAGAAAATTAGACAACAAATAAGTGGTGCAACTAAAAGATAAAAACAAGCACATTTATGCTTGCATATGCCAAATCTTTATTGAGAGGGTAACAGTGAACCTGTAGAAAGTTGTTGTATAACATATCATGAGAAATGCAGCCCAGAGCAAAGCACCACGGCTTCTGGGGGTGATGGTCAGTCATTGAAGGGAGTCAGGGGTTTATGAGTCCAAGGGACTATGTAAGAGGAGTCTGGGTTACAAGGTAGATGTCTAGAGCAGGAGAGCAAGAAGCCAGAGGAGGAGCAGGAAGGATGGCTCAGGAATCCAGAGTTCAGCTATACCAGGTTGTACCTCAAGCAGAAAGTAAAACCAACAGCCTTCCTGTAGATAAACAGCATATCTGATATGTTAGGATTTCAGTTTGAGGAAAATTGATGGAAAGTGGTGCAGACCTGCCAGAACCTGACAGTACACATGTGACCAGTGGCAGGCCAGGACTCATCATTGAGCTTTTTCGATTCTCATGACCTGGAAAAGATTTTAGAGCAAAATACCTGAGCTCCCTTTTATTTATAACTGAGTTGTTTTCTACAAGTTGGGAAGGTAAAATAAGTTCACACTGCTTGATAATGCAAAAAAGGGAGTCTCATCTTTGATGATTTTTGTTCAATGAATATGATAAATGCTCGGTACTCCTGAAGTTGAGTAAACGTGAATTTATTAGCCATGGGAAGCTTTTATGTTGTTTTGTGTGAGAATGTAAATTTTCTTGTGGGAGGTGAGTGTAGGAGCAAAGACAGAATTTGGAAAATGTTTACATGCTTCTGGTACATATAATGCTGATGTTAGGCTTTTCCTGGAAACTGTGGAAACACACATGCAATTAATTAAAGCTTGGTCACTAATGAAACATTTTGAAATGGAAAATTAGAAGTAAACAAAAAGAAGGAATGATCTGATGCTGATAATAGATGCAGCTAATGTCATGGAACTGAAATACAATTAATGCTATGTTGCTTATGAAGATCTCTTAATTTTATGAAAAGTTAGCTGCTACAAGTCTAAAACATGACTGGACACTTCTTGGCAAAGATGAGTGTCGTTAAGCCCATGTTTTATATGTAGAGGACTATGATCTCTCAGAAACAATAGATTAAATGCAGCCAAAATGTGGGAGGATGTTTTCTGTTGATATGCAGGGAAGATGAGTAAACTGGCTTATAAACACACATATGTGGTTACTACGCTGCTACTTCTCTGTGTGAAATCTGCATTTGAGCATGTAGCTGAGACCTTCCCTCAGCTCCATGGCTGATACCTATTCAACCCTGCTTGAATGACTGAGTTGGCATGTCCAAAGAGGATGTGTGTGCAGCTTTAAAGAGGAAAGATCCACAAGCCCATGTGAAAAACTGTTCTGCAAGGCCTTATTTACACGTGCAGAGTTGATTAGCTGGGATTTCCCAGTATGCTGAAAATGACAGAGCGCTGAAATGTATGAGGATTTATCTGTACCAGTTACGTTTGCAGTAGGAAGCTATAAAAGCTTCTGATGCCTCTGCTTGCTTTTTATTGGTTTTGTTTTAAAGATTTAGGAGGACACAAGATTTACTTGGTACTCTGTCCAAAATGCTTGCAGGAAGGCCATGACAGCTGTCACTTCTGTAGAGATTGTGAAGCTCTGTTACTGGAGTCATCTTGTACTCACTTGAGTTACAAATGAAATAGCATTGCAGTAGTTCCATCACACCTTTCAGCAACTGAAACTCAATGGGAGCTCACTGGAATCTTGATAAACTGACTTTTCCTCTCCTGTGAGCTATGGAAGGGGCCTGGATCTGCAGAGATGGGGTATCTAGCCACATCATGCTGTTTTCAGATGCAAGTGTCATACTATGTGTGGCTCAGACCTTTACTGAGAGGTATGATCCAGCCACCACAGCCTTAAAAATGGCAGGACTTAAAATGAAGCAGTGAAGATTCAAGGTGAAAAAAAACCTCTCACATGGGGAAAGTTCATATGAAGCTAAGGAGGAGGAATTCAGAGTTTTAAAACTTTTACCACGCTTTATTCTTCTGCTCCATGTGGCTACCACTGTGATGGCAGCATGCCAGTGTGTTATGGCTTGTTATCACATGCAGTCAGCTAACTGCAGTGTTTGTGTGCATGTTCTGTGTGTCTCTAACTACAGTAATAAGATGTGGAGTGAATTGGTTACAGTTTGCCTCATGCATTTTGTTTTTCTTGAAGAAAAAGTGTCAATGAGTTGGGCTGAAGTGGTGGGAACACAACAAAGGTCTATTTTTTTAGAAGGTCAAAACAACCAAAGCAGTCTTCCTGAATTTTAGGATATGAGCAAATACCTCTTATTTTAAGGACACACCTCTAGCAAGAGGCAACATATAATTCAGGAACACCTTGATAAATTGTTTCAGCTTGAGCTGAGCTTTTCTATAAATCTTCTTGAAAGTTTTTAAAACCGAGATTACCTATTTCTAGACTTCACATCTGTATGAAGCCCCATTGAGTTTATGGTAAAAGGAGAATGTATGCTTGTTTGTGAACAATTGCACTCTTTCCTTGATTTATAGATATTTATTTTTTTAGATTAATATTCTTCTCTGATTCAGTCTTTGGCATAAATGAAGTTCTACAACAGGAAATTCATGAATAATCCCGTGTGTAATGGTAGTGAGGCTATTTTTGTAGATGTCCCTTGTCTATTTAGTTTCAGCTGCTTAAAGCTGCAGTGCTCTAATGGTTAGCAGGTGTATTGATAATTAAATAATTAAGCACCAATTAAGTAATAAACACCAAAGGTTCTTTTGGATGATTATCAGCCACTAAAATGAGAGTTTGCATATTCTAAATGAATCTATGAACTGTTTCAATAATACGAGATGAAATAAATTTGGAAACTGATTTTGTGCCAAAGTGAACAGAAAGATAGCTTTGTCCTCGGTGCCAAGAAGACGTGTTTTCACCACTAGATAATTAATATGAATTTACTCACGCCAATATAGAAAACCAGCCTGGATTTTACTGTAAAGTAACAGTGTGTGTCAGTACAGAGATGGTTGATCTTGTCTCCATTGGGATTTTATAGTGCATTTTCTAGTAATAGTTTTCTCACTATAAAAAATAAACAAAACCCCCACCAAAACAAAACCTAAAAATAACTGTCCTGTTCCTAATGAAAGAAACCAAATTTGTATTTATATAGATAAGGAGTTTTTGTAGTAAGATTTATCTCTTAATCTATATTTATTATTTTCTAACCACAGTTCTATCAGGTAAGGAACATGAAAAGGATAGGACTGGTTTGAAACCTGGTAGTCTAGATAGAAAAGGAGAGAATGGCAGGGCTTCAGGTGATTCTTGCTTTTGAAAGGACAAGAGATAATTTTAGGGGATGGTGAAGGAATATTTTAAGGGATGACATTCAAGAGAGCGAACATGCTGAGAAAAGAAAGGATATACAGTCTTGAATACATGCTCCTAAAGGAATTACTGGAACAGAAATGTATCAGTGTTTCCAGTCTAAAGCCTTGTAAAATTAGGAGCCATTTTCAAAAAAGTTAAAATAATCGTAAGTTTGTTTTTTTTCAGTTGTCTTCTATGCTTGTTTAGGCTCCCTCCCTTGCCTTTTAAAAAAAAGTTAGTTTCTATTTTAAAGCTTTCTTCTACAAACTTTTCATCTAGAATCACCTCTTTGTTTTCATGACAATTCAAATATTTGTAACTTATATGACTCGATCATAGTTTTTAGAAAAATACAATGCATCTTCACGCACATCATGAAATTATGGGGATAGGGTAACGCACTGTCTATACATTACTCCGTGGTACTGACAGATGTGATTGTTTGGATCATATGTAAGGCAGAAATAGGTAGAATTATATTTCATATTAGTATTTCATTTAATAATGGAATAAAAATTATCCTTAATAATCTTTGGAAGGAGTTTTATTATTACAGTTATGGTAAATGTCTTCAATTCATGAACAGGAGAAAGAGATGTTTTCCTGTGTCCTGGTGAAAGCTGTGAATGTGTGGACTAGGCAATGTATAGTCATTTATTAACTCTATATAAATTAAATTTTAATTTTAAATGAATATTTTAAAACCTCTGTTTTTTATTTGTAATATACACACTTTAGTTATGTTTTGAACTACACAGGATACATATTTAAATAGGAAGGATTTAGAACATATAATGTGTGTATTTGATATACGTGGAAAGGTCCAACCAGACTATGACACGATGCAATACATGTTCTAAATGCCTTTTTGTACTGTTGCGTTTTGAAATTTCCAAATCTGTTCAGTTATGCTGTTTCTGTAAGAAAGATGATTTTGACCCAACTTTAGACGTAAATAACAGATAAGGTTCAAGGGTTTTAAAATAACTGATCTGAAGCACTCTCAGAAAAAGGTATTTGATACTGCACAATAACTTTATTTTGTGTGTGTGTGAGAAAGGGAGAGAGGTGGTCTAATGGATATTTGTCTCAATAAATTCTAGGAAACTATTCTCAAATGTGTGGCTTCTATTTTCGAAGTAAGCTTGTCTGCTGTTCCTAACTACATTCATAGATCAGATAAACGACCTCTTCCTACAAGCTGTTTCTTGCTTATGTGCCCAGACCACATTAGCTAAAACAATTTGGCTGCCTTTTCCCTTTTAGTAGTGTGGTAATTCCTTGTAGCTGCTGTCAGGGCTTGGAATGCTGGTTGGCGGTAGAGATGAGGAATGTGAGATAACCTTTCCTTCTGTGTAAAGCTAGTGCAGGAAGGGATAGAACCATAAACACTGGAATGATGATTTCTGACAGCGTTTTATAAAAGATGCCATCCTTTATATATGAACTAAGTCCATCTCAGTTCACAGGGGATTAATGTGGTTATTTGAACTATGTGAGTTCATCTTCTGCTATCATTGCTACTAATATACTGATTTGTGCTTTAATGCAAACTAGGTGTAAACTGTAAGTTTTGTTCCCTGTTCCAAATAGAATGTATTTTATAGTTATAAGCTAAAAGAAGAGGGGGTGAACTGATGACTGATGCGGTCTTTAGTTGTGCTATTTCATCTCCAGTGGGAAAAATTACTTGCATAGATAGATGTTCTTCAGAAATATCTAGTCCATTTACAAAGGCCTTTTTTTTAAATTTTGTCGCTCATGACTCACTGACTTAATTAATCTCTGTGACTAGCAACGTGTACAATTGTGTCAGTAAGTGCCTTGTGTCAATAAACTTGCAAGCATTTTACATATGGTCCATAGTGATTAATGATGCTGGAAGACTCAATGTGTGAAGATCAAGTCCTAAACCTTTTTTAAAATTGAAAACCTGAAGTAGTTGAAATTTATCAGGCAGCTAACCAGAAAGTGCGGAACATTGCTTTCCTGAAAAGAAAATGCTCTACATGTGCCTGCTTTTCATTTTCCAAACACGCTGTGTGGTGAGCATGCAGACACCACATTTAGGAAACACTGGGGTATACCTAATTAAAGGGTCTTTGGAACTCCCTCTCACATAACCAGCTGGTGGGCTGTTTCTACACCAGCATGGGTTTCTGCAAATGGATGACATTTCTATGCATTTTCCTGTGATGCACATTCAATTTGCTTTATAAATCAGGTGTCAGTTAATGCTCCATGTGCCTGTGAGAATGTGTCCTCTCACCATGAGTTCAATAGCGCTTTCTGGCCATCAGCTCCACTTTGGTGATACAGCTGAGATGAAAAAAGAACAGTGCCAAGCAAGCAGCTGAAGTATTGCTGAGCTGAATGATGTGTCTCTGATGGATTATGCCTTTACTTGTGATGAATGGCACCGTTTCAGGTGCCATAGCCTAGATCAGGAGTTTTTCTTTATTTTAAGTCAGGGTAATAACATGAAACAGAAAGAAAGAAAATGATTTGTTGAGTGTAAATGGGAAAGAAAATAAACTCTGGCCAAGGACTGAAAATAAATCTCATCAAATTTTTTGCTAACCTGAGTCTTCAGAGTGATTTTTATTCCACTTTTTTTTTTTTTCCTATTTTATCTGCCTTGGGATTTTGGGGATATTTTTAAAGAAATGGAATGTTTTCTAAACTCTGGAAGACTGAAGCTATTTCTGTATGAAATAGCCTGCCTGGCTATGTGTCAGGTTCCCATAAGTATTAAAATACTGGAAAATGTGCTCTTGTTCTTTTGTACTGTGGTGGGATGTAATCAGTTAAAGACACATGAAATGTAGATTTTATGTTTTTCCATGGTTGGGTTAGTAACTATCACTGTCAGAAATCTTGCCTTGTCAATCTCTCATTATATTTATGTACTTCTCTGGGTGCAAAATATATGGGAACTGCAGGGGAGCAGTGACTGCAGGAAAGGAAACCCAATGGGATTTGCTGAGAGCAGCTGATCCCTGTGATAACAGTTTTTCAGCATTTTTTAATATGTGGGCCCTTAAAAATGTTGGGGGTGCAGAGTTTTGTAGAGCAACATAAATTTACTGACATGTATTTACTTTCCTCTGGCTTTCTTTAAACTGAGGAGCTGAGGTATATATCCTAACTACATCCCAACTCCATGTTGGGAGCAGAATACCAATTTCCACAACCTTGGCTTGTCCATTTCCTTTTGTACCCTGATTTTTATCAGGAAGAAATGTTGGAGGATGGCTTTGAAGGGGGCTCTGATGCCATCTAGTCTGGAAGATCAGTACCCCTGGTTGCTGGGGCACAGTGCTGCATATGCATTTTATTCACTTCATACATAGCTGTAGTTACCTTCACAATTTTTTTTTTTTTTTTCTTGTAACCCAGAGACTACATGTTCAAACCACTTTACGGGCCTGTACTAGGGGTGCTTTATTGAGAGAATTGCCAGCATCTCTGACAAATAAACCTGGAGAAAGCCTATAACCTAGTCATCATCAAAAGAGATTAATATGCAGAGAAAGACAGATATTGGAGGAGACCAGTTGAAACCTCACTGAACTATTAAAATCTAATTTTTCTGTTACTTCTTGCATCCTCACAAGCTGTTCATTAGTGAGCGCTTATGTAGATGCCTGGATAAGTGCAGGTAGCTCACAGGAACACCATATTTTGAGCATTAGATCCTTATGCCTCTTGCTTTATTGAGAAAGTAGAACCAAATATGTGTGTGCGTCACAGATGTATGACAGGAAGGTAATAGTTCAAAATATATCTTTGTCTTATTGAATGAATCTAGCTGACTGAGAAAATTGGTACTGAGGCACAGTAGAAATGGAGACTTTTATGAGATAATTACTGTTATTATTCATATAGAGATACTCTGTGATTTCTGTGCAATTTAGTAATCTTACCTTGAGTGGATGTATATTATTTCTATGCTCTGTATGGTAATATTGATTACACAAAAGGAACTATATAAAACATTTGGGTTTAAGTATCTTCATATTGATTTACATGTACTTTATTGTATATATTTAATATTCACTGTGATTGATATGCAGTTAATTTATTTGCTTATAGCTTGCAGTGCTATATGGATAATTTTGTGAATTCAAGTTTGGTGGACACATTTATAATGTCTGTAAAGATTATGATGGAAAACTGATTGGAAAGAGATTTGCATGATTAAATTAAAAAATGTGTTTGAATCAAGCATTTCTAGAAATTGGTGGCCATGACAGCAACACCATCCAGACACAGGAAAAAAAAAAAAAAAAATCTTTTCCAAGTATCCCCTCAGCTTGCTTAACTTTTCTCTTTCTTGGAAGAAAGTTTCCAGTCTGCTGTACATTGATCATAATGTGTCCCAGAACTTTTTTCTTGAACAGCAGTCTCAAATGTGTGTTATCCTCATGAGATACAAACAGCTGGTTTCACACAGGTAAATGAATTACCTTTATCTTTAGTGCTTCTTTATGTTGCTACACTTGGATTAAAAAAAAAAACAAAACAGATAAGACAGAAGAATGATTATCAATAATATTGTATACTTTTAATACAAATATTTTGATGCCTACTTTTGAATAAGTTTGAATATTTTTAAAATTTAAACCTACCATCTGGTACTGCCCTGCTATTTTGTTATAATGTCCAATTTTTTTAACTGGTAAGAACGCATACTACGTATCTGTTGAGTATAGTATGTTGAACCTTGTACATTTCCAGACTGGACTATTTGAAAAACAGAAGTAAATTCTATACATATAAATCTATCAAAAATTCAGGATGAATGAAATCCCAGAGTGATTGTGTCTGTTTTCAACTGAACATATATGCTGTCCAGGACCGAGCAGGATATAAAAAATAATATAATGCATAAGTCATAAACTAAAATTTCATAGGGGATTTTAATTAATGGAAAGAAAGAGGGAAACTAGTGTTTCAAACCGTGCCTCACATTCCTTGAAGTCACAGACTCCTGAACCTGCTGAGAAGCTGAATCCTCACCTGAGGACAGTTGGAACAGCAATATTCATCGTAACGTGGTTATAAAATGCTATTCCTAGTCATTAAGTTCCTACAAGAGATTTTGCAGCTTTTTATACCCTGTCCCTGTCGATAAATAATGTACTATGTCATTAATTTAGATTTATTGGTGTTTGTCTTTCCAACAGAAGTTATTTTGGGTTATTAAAATAAATTCTTGTTTAGTTTCAGATTTGTATATTCAGAACTTTGGTGTAAATGTGAGGTGATGATGCTTGGTTTAGTTTAAAATAGGAAGAGAAGAAGAAATCTCATGTTACTGCATGCCGTTTGCCATTAAAGGCAGGTATCCATGGTACTAAAGTGACTTTTAAAAAGCAGTTGAGAGAAAACTTCCAAACAGATAATAGATCATGAGCAATGTGCTTGTTAAGTGCAAGTGTGTGTTTCATTCAGCTGCTTCAGATTTCAAACCCATTCAGCAATGGAAAGGAGTGCTGCTATAGGGTCAAGTCTCTGGTTGCCTGAAGTAGGATTGTCAGCATCCCCTGGGGATGACCCTCGTGAGTCCTAGGGATGAAATAACAGAATTTGTAGCTGGGTTGTGATTAGCAGCTAGTGCCAGAAAGAGAGTAAAGAGCAGCAGAATGTAGTTCTACTCGCCATATGAGAGAGAACACTTAAAAGGCAGCATGGCTAGTAAGCTGTAAATAGAAGAGGCTGGAAAATAGATTTCTGCATCGTTTTGATTTTTATAATGTGTTTAAGAGCTTGGAAGTTGTTCTGGCAAATGATGATTTGGTATGTTGTTGTTACCTATTTCAGCCTGTGTTCACTGTGCTTTGCAACAGACATGAAGATTGCAAATAAATTGAAATAAACCATTAAAAAATATGCTATGTGAGAAATGTGTGTAGATTTTAAGCACTCACCACCTGTTTGTAGTACAGAAAAGCTGATAGGTCCTTTTTGACCCTAAATTATGGATTACTTCTGAGGAAGGACTCCTTTAACATAGAGATCACTTATGTCTCAGAGCGTGCGTTTTTCAGTGTGATATTTGAGGCTTCCTCATGCATCAAAAGATGAGCATGGCTTGCTATATTCAACTTCTTACATTTTCCTCCAAGTATTTTGATAACTGGAAGAGTTTTGCTAGATGTATTTATTACACTTAGTGATGAGGTAACTGAAGCATTTTAAAGCAGAGGCAGAGGAAGGAAAATGGAGACTAAAAATTGTGTTAATAGTTTGATTTCTTAACCATCAACTCCTGACAATATACTATTACCAAGAATTCTCTGTGTTTGAAGAGAAAATCTAAGACTGAGCAGTAGTAATGGTCTGCAGAGTGTACTTTCATGTATGCTGATACGAACAGTTGATGTAGGAGCAGAAAATGGATCATGTGCTAGAACTTAGATTGCAAAACTTAGATCAATGGTTTCCTTAGGTAGAGAGCTTTGAGACTTGTTAAGCCATAATTCCTCCTGTGGGCATTTTGAAGTGTTCACCATGAGAAGCTGCAGTATGAGTGGGTGAATCTGGCAGGAAACTACCACTTACAACCTAGAAAAATGAGCTCCTACGATATAAAAATAGATATAAAATGTGGCACAAAAGCTCTTTTGTCTCTTGAGATTTCCAAGCTTTCTGGGAGGATGGAAATTCATGTGAAAATGTGTATTGGAGGTATTGATCAGAGGCCTACTAGTTGTTCACTGAAGGAAAATTAAACAATAACTGTACAGTGGCTTTTGAATTAGTGGAGATTTGAGAGTCAAAAAATACATCTGCAATATCTGGATATAATTCTGATCATTCTGGAAATTGAGCTAATCTTGCCTTAAACATAATTATGATATTTTAAACAAAGCTTACTTCTCAGAAATACTTTGGTAGAGGATTCAGTTTTAGTTTTAAAGCTTTTAGAACACATCTTCATGAAGAATGAGAGAATCATTGCAGTATAATTAAGACAGATTTTAGATTTTGGATGTTATTTCAACATAGGCAACAGTAGAGCAATTTAGAGGACAATATGTGGCTTTGTTTTATATTGGAAAAGTCATTAGTTATCTGTGTCTCATTCTTGTCAAGTTGCTTTCAGACTACTTTGTGATATCTCAAGTTTCCAAAGGGTCTTAGCAATCACAGGAAAATGTTTTGGTTTCTGGATTTTTTGAAAATAGATAGATGTGTACCTCTGTGTTTCCGACTTTTCTTAACTCAAGCTTTTGAGATGAAGATGTCCTGCAAAGCATATGGTGACAGAGGTAGTCTAAGAGATGTAACTTTCCTTGAAAATAACCAGTTTGCATATAAGAAAGATTTTTATATACCAAAGTAACAATAAGCATCTGTAGCAGGAGGAAAAAAAAAAATCAGTCTAAGTTAGTCATTAGAGACTAGTTAATTCATAAAGCTTAGTTAGCTGACTCTTCAAATTGATGCAGGTAGTTCTCAGAGCAAGTGCTGGCTGCAGCAGCTCCTGACTCGCTGTAGAGCGGGGCTCACATCATGCCGGCTCTGCTCCATTCTGACCTTGCTGTAGGATCTGCACTTGAACTGCCGCCAAGCTCAAGAGCTCACACTATGAGCATAATGCAGGTGTGTTTGAAGATATCCATGGGGAAACTCTCATCTGCCTGGGAAGGCAGAAGCTTCCTCTACAATCCTTAAAATACCCTCATCTGCTGCGCTCTGACTCATAAGGAGTTGAGAATTTATCTTTCAGGACTGCTTTGCTGGCCACTGCGAGTTAAGTTCAAGTTAGGTATCCCACGGTGTCCTGTGTGCGAAGAAATTAATAGAAATTACAGGTTATGGAAATGCATAGGAATATAATTGGTGGCTTTTTTCAACATCCTTTAACATCTCCAGCTTACCTCGATTTCAGATCTTGGAGGATGTGTTCTCAGTCTGTTGTGGTTTAGTGAAATTTTGCTTCCTTCTGTTGTTAACTAAGGTGGCATCTCTAGAGCAGAGTTAAAATAATTTTCTTCTTTGTGGAGACTGAAAAGTTCCCACACGTTGAAAGGAGCGTTGTAACACAGAGGTGTTCAGGCTGAAGCTCGCTCTATTTGACTGCCTGGTATCATAGTCTGCTCTATAAATTGAGTTCATGATGAACCCAGGGTATTAGAAGGCACACATGGAATAAACCTTGCTTGGTTCTATGTATGATAGTAAATATATAGGGTATACACACTGGATGCAGAAAAGTAAGCATCCTTCTCTATTTACTCCTTTCAAACCTAAAGGATTAGTCTGTCTTGAAGAGGGAATTTCAGCACTGTAATGTTCATCTGCAAGCCATGGATTTCACCCCAGAATTTTTTTTTCTAGTATTTAGAGATTGATTCTTCCAAAGTATTTAAGTGAACTACTTATTCCATAGCACCAATACAGGTCCCTATAAAATTATATAGTTTGTAATAAAAGTAAATAAATCATGTTGTCCAAAGTAAATATGAGTGTATATATATAAAATAATTTCTGTAGCACCTTGTTAAGTCTGTGAAAGATTATTCACTGGATTCTTGTATTTGGGGATGAAAGCGGCTCCTTGACCATATATTCTCTGGCCCTCTGTATATCACACTTCATTCATTCTCACCGCTTTACCTTTGAGCCAAGTATTCTGTTTCACCAATCTATGTTTTTATTGATTACATCATTATTAAAAAAACTTAGTGTGCCTCATTCTTCTAGTTTCTCCAGAACTGTTAAGGTACCTTTCAATTTTTCAATGGTTCCTCATCTGTCTAATTGGAAAATGCAGTCTCTCACAGATGAGGTTCTTGTGGACATTTGGTTCTCCTCTGTGCTTCTTGATAATGCCAGTGGAGTCCAGTATGTCTTGTGAGGTCTCATGTCTGTTCACGTTGGAAGTCTTGGAACCTCAGAATTTGCTTAGTATTTGCAGAGATGTTTATTGAAGTGTATCATCTCTAATAAACACTGTTCTGTTCCTACCGTGACATAATGTTTATTATTCTTTAGTGCCTTAATAAAAGTATTAAAGCTCAACATCAATTTATGTTACTTAGATTTTGAAAATTGTTATATTAATATTCATATGTACTAGAAATCTTGCCCTAGTGTTGTCTGGGTTTTTTTTGAAGGCTGACTATAATGGTGGTTATTGCATAATAGCGGCCAGGGACCTGACACTGACCCCATTACCGCTTAGCAGGTTGCAGTGCCTCTTACAGAAGTTCAGAGGATTCCCATTACTGTCAGTGAGATTTAGTGGATATCCTTTGGTAATATTTAGCCGGGCTTAGGTAAAAGGCTGTGTCTATAATGGTGGTCAGACTGGGTTTGTATTTCTTTTTTTTTTTTTTTTTTTTTTTTTTGGGGGGTTTTTTTTTTTTTTTTTTTTAGTTTTTTGGGTGTGTTGTTTTGTTTTGTGTGGTGGTGTGGTTTGGTTTTTTTCTTTTTTTCTTTCATGTACATAGATTGGTTCTGTTACAAATAAATTTCTCTGCCTATGATGAGACACAAATGCACAGGTCTTGCACAACAGATCTACCTCGAGTAATACTGCTCTGCTCCTGCTATCTGTCACTTTTGTAACTTATTTCTTCACTTTGGTTGCATGTAATGAAGATAACTTCCAATAGGACAAACAAATCCTGTGGAAGAGTTCCACATCTCAAGTAAATTACATTAAACTGTAGATGCAATACGCAAGTATTTACTGAAGTGTCATAAGCAAACCGACTAAGAAATTATAAAGGTTTTAAATCATTTTTGAGAAAAATAATTTTATACGTACAGAATCCAACCAGCACACATAGTTTTAATTACATGTTTAATACTGTTTCTTTAAAAATGAGCAGTATGTGGCATATTAACATGATAATTAAAAAAAGATTAGGTTAACACCATCAATTTAAATATCATTAGAATCTCATTTTGAGATGTAATTACAAAATGCTGTATAGTCGTGGAAGAATACGATTTCTATGAGCATTTCTTACAGTGTACAGAGCTGATATATATCAAACCAAGACTTTTAATCCATGTGGTGTTTTATAGTAGAATCATTAAATGCCAGTGTCTAAGAATGTTTTTACAAGGTAATAATTTCAGTTTGATCATTTGCAACCGTCTCCACGGAATCTATTTTTTTTTTTAATGGTTAGAGATTGTTTGGTATTTTCTTGATGAACAAATAGAAGTGAGTGAGTGGAGATATTTCTGAATTTTGTATTCAAATTTCAAGAATATTAAGTTTTTACACTAGTTTCAATGGCCAGATATTCAGCAGATATGCAAGATTATTTTTAGGACTGGCTTTTCTTATTTATTTATTATTACTCCTTTATTAATGCCATGACTGTATATCACTCAGCCATCCCCTTTGTGATTTGTTTGAAAGATTCTATCAAGTACAATAAGCAATCTCTGAGCTATGTGCTTTTGAGAGTCGTTATATTTGAATGATAGGCTGCATTGAGTGTAAACTATGCTGCTCTGCTTAATATCGAGAGCGTAAGGGGCCCTTAAACAGCAAGGCTGTTTATATTCAAGTGTTGATATCCAATAAATGTCTCAAAGTGAGTTTTGTATCTGAACACTATGTATTTATAACTTTCTGTTTGTTAAAATGGTGCAGCCAAACATGCAGACTGTACTATGTGGGTCAACTTTGAAACTGTGTAACTTACACTGTTGTTCTAATACATGGAAAGGATATTTTGCATCCTCATACCTTGTTGATACACGTCTATCAAATCACTGACTTCAGAAATATGACTAGATAATTTTCAAAAATGAAGGTACACTTTGTAGTGCCCAAGGAACAGTTTCTGTTTTGGCAGAACGTATTTTTAGCACTGTCAGACTTACTCCTGATGTTGAAGAAAGGCACATTTTCATTTCATATATTTGCCCCAGGTGAAAGAAAACTAAATCAGAAAAACTGCAAATAGCACTCCATGGTAGTTTTAAATTACTGCATTTCTAAATTGAGTATTGTATTAAAATTAAATCACATCAATTTCTATGTAATATGGCAGTTTATCAGCTGTGCACAGTGCACAACATCTCATCTTGGAAGTAAACTTCTCCCTATTTGTCCTACGGTATATCAACAGGGAAGATTCACCCTGTGCCCCAAAGAAAACACAAATTTAGATAATTTTCTTGTGTTCACACTTACTAGTACAGAACGGTACAGGAGGCTATACCCCTGCCAGAATGCCACAGTGCTCAATACTCAGCTTGATTACTCAGTCACTTAAAAACAAAGCAACAGTCTTTGAGTTTCTAAACACTTGGGGGATTTCCCAAACAATTAATTGATCTAATTTTATCTATATATAAAATTTACATAATACCTAATTTAATATTTTTTTATATTTATATTTTTACATAGTTGTGCTATTACCTAGCTTCAGGTGGTGTAGCCTTTGTTGCACTTTGTACGCTGTCATATTTTATAAATGAGAAGAACTGCAGTAGCTCACAGCATCTGATACAAATTTAATCTGTCACTTCGACAGTATTTAATTTATTATTCATTTTCAGTTACAACAGTAAAAAAACCCAAAGTATCTCACAACCACAAATAAACCCTGTCAAAAAGTCCCCCATAAAGCAGTGAGTGAAGTCCTTGTCAAGAAAGGATTTGTGGTTCGAATACAGGAGGAAATTCGAATGCCCCGAAGTTTCTAGCACAAGAACAGAGAACTAGTCAACGGGAAATGAATTGTGTAAGCGTACAAAGGAAAGCCCGATCCAGATTTAATGAAGTTAAAACATGGTTTTGTGATTGTTAAATTGGAGGGGTCTGAACAATAATGTTAAATTCTGGGTTGGATCCAGGACTGAGTGGTAAGAGAAGCATTATTATACTTAGTTTTTACATGAGTCTTAAAAAAATAATTCATTTTCAATAGACAACAGTGTACAAGTGTTAAATTATTCTAGATAATCATCAATTGTAGATCATAGCCATTAAATGCTTTTGGGAAGGACAGAGCTGAACTGTTGTTTTCTGAAACGTATCTGAATGCCATTTGTTCATTTGGAGTTTGTTTCAGCAGTAATGAAATCTTTGTTGGCTCATCCATTAGACAAAGATTTATTTTTTTTTAAAGACCTAACGTTTTCCATCTATCACAAATAGCTATTTTATCTGTGCTATTTTAATTTTCTAGCAGGTCTTATACATGATTTACAACTGTTCATAAAAATAGATATTATATATACCTGTTTGTACTTACACGACACAGTATTTGTACATGCATTATGGTCCTGCATCAGTGAATTCACTGCAGTTGTGCTGTAAACATCTACAGAAGCAGGCTGAGATATGACTTGTTTCTGGTAGAAATCAGGGAACTGCTGGGATATGTCTGCTGTCGATCTGCTGCCATAAACACCTCCCTTCTCTCTTTTCCAATGTTTGCTCGAGAATGATTATTTTATTTTTTTTTCTCCTATTTTTTCCAGGTTACTCCTCTGATTGTGTCTTGTTAGTTGATGTAAGAAATGTTGTCTGGTCGCTCAAGAACTGCTGGAAACATGGTGGCCTTTTATGGAAATGCTGACATAACTTTATCTATAAGCATAGCAGCATAAACCATCTGTTTCCAATAAGTTGGTTGTTATCTTTTCTTGTCAAACTTATCACTGTGAAAATACTTTACTCTCTTCTTCAATGTCTGTAACACACAAGAGTGCAGTTACGGGCATGATAAGAGTGAGCTTTATGAAGGACAGTTTTCCCTTTTGAAGCCATGGACTTATATCAATTTATGCACACTTCATTGCCAAAGTAAAAAAGATATCTTCCTTTTTATATTCTTCCAGTTCATCAGTTTTGATTGTTCTTCAGGGATACAGTGCAGAAGACCACACATAGACATGCATCTCATTCTGCAGCACTTAATATTGCTACACATCCACTTGTTTAAAAAATGGTGGAGCAGATGACTGTGCTGAAGAGCGATTGTAAATGGTGGGAGAGTCTATGTGTGATGATGTTGATCTGTTATCTTCAGTGCAGCTGTACCTGTCCACACAAACTGAGGGTGAGGTCCTGTATATTTTGTCTGTGAAAATTTGTCTATTTTTCTCTCTTGCTCATTTAAAACAATTCTGTCCATTGTTTTTGTCACATGTAATAGTCAGATTCATGACAACAGGTAGCAGACCATAAACATTGAAGGATTTTTCATTAAACTTTGACTAAAAGTAGTGAAGAGTTAATTCATATGGTGTTCTCTACTCAGTGCTGATGGCCTGCTAAATGTATACAAAAAGTCTTGTGAGTGGTCTAGGAGTATAAAATAAATCTGTTTTATTATATGCATCTAGTATGTGTTGCAACACGTCTGAGAATTCAGATTGTCAGTAAAATTTTTAAAATGAGCCATGCAGCAAAGCACTCTACGAAGACGTGCTTCGGTGTGTTAGCAGTTCACTTAGATCACTGTGTTCTTTAAGGCAGAAGTTACGTTACTCTTGAAGACTGTTAGAAAGCTGCTCTTGAGTGCTGGCTGTTTGAGTATTTGAAAGATGTGGGTGCAGCAGACATGCATGAAAATTCTGCCTGGCGTGGGATACAGAGCTTGGTCTCACTGCAATCTGGCTCGGTGTTCCTATCTTAATCTCTGTGTATGTGCAGATCAGTCATGTGGCTCATGCTTTGTAGGTCCACTACAGCACACTCATGCTTTGTAGGTCCACTACAGCACACTCATCCTTGAGGGCTCTGTCTGTCTTAAATGAACATTGGTGTGAGTCAAATAGTCACTCCTTATTTCCTGTGGTGCATTTATTTTATTTTTTTTAGAAAAATTACTCTATTTTAACAACCTTTTAATGAATTTAATTCCAGGTATAAGCCTACTAACCTGTTAGGATGATATTTAAAAAATAATATAGTGATGCCATATTTGGCCTTATTTGCACAAACAGTTGTTGGGAATGGCTGCATGAGGCCACATTAGCACAGAACGCTGGTGGAGAAGAAAGTAGTGAGGAAGAATACTGCAAATAATACGTTTCTCCACTAGTGTGGATAAATTTAGCAATAGGACACCGTGTTCTGAAAATTATCGCAAAACTCTAGTGCACATCGTGGATAGATGTCAGCTATTTCCAGTCCTCTGGGAACTTTCTTGGAACAGAGTCACAGATATTTTTGTAAAAAACACACTGATTGAGCAACCGACAGTCAAAATCTTTAGCTGGTGTAAACTGGAGAAAATCTAGTGTACTTACACCTATTAATTTTTCAGAGCTGTGGCTCTTTGAATCACCATGTTGAGAATGCAGCACTGTATTTCCAGACTTTTTCTTCAAGTGTGAGAGTATGACTACCTTTGACGATGCTCTTGATGACTGTAATATTCTGAAGGAGCTAAAGGATTAGAGTTCATTCAAAAGCTATGTTAGGTCTGAAGTGTAACTAATTGATTAACTGAATTTGAGTAGGCAGGTAGAACAAAACATGTTACTTTGCATGCAGAAGTTCAAGTTTTGCTTTACACAGAAGTGTGAGCAGTGACTCAGGCAAGACCTCCTAAAGAACTTGAGCATAAATATCTTACAGGCTTTGGATAACCAAGATGAAAGGACAGAATTGTCTTGACAACACTCAAAGATACATAAGGTGGTGAAGTAAAGGAAAGATAGGGGTTTTCTTAGGTAAAGAATTTAGAGGAGGAATTTTGGGTTTGGGGAAAGAGGATGAAGTAGAGGGGGATTGTGGTTCAGAAAATGAAATTACATAGGGATATAAAAAGCTAGGAAATGAAGGTGCTCTTTGAGGGAAAGTAAGACCTTGAAAGACTCAGGTGAGCTTGTGATAAGGAGGAGGTTATTTTCTCCAGGGAGTCATTTGACAAATATTGGAGAGAGCTGATGAATGGACTTGTATCATGTTTATATGTCAAGCTACTTCTTCAATCACAGAATATTGCTTACATGAAAAGCCTGTGATAATTCCCTACTCAAGCAGAGGACACAGGGCACTAAAAACAACCTTTAGGTCCTTTATGAAAAGTCCTAAACGGTAAGGTTGAAAGAAGTACTTGCGCTGCTTTTATTTGTTGCTGGTACTGCGGTCTTGAATACTGTGTGAAAGATGTACTTCATATACCACAAATAGTCACTTCTAACTATCTACTACATTAGAAAGAAAAAAAACACAGAAGAGTGTTTATAAGGAGCTGAAAGGATGTGATGCATCATGAAATTTCTCTGCCTTTACATGTAATACAATAATGCTTTGCAGGGGATTAATGTCCCCTGACATTAATAGGTGTCTTTTGATGCCAGTGGCTCTGTCCTCAAAGGCTTATCATTCAATAGTGTTGAAGAGTAATTAATAATAAAAAAAGGCAGTCCTTTTTTGTTTGTGGTTTGTTTTTGTTTTTCTGCTGGGTATATACTACTATCAAGCAATTTTGGAGATAGGTAAAGGACACATATTTTCACTGTTAAACTGAGTTGAAGGTGATGTGCAGGATTCCGGGCTTCCTGCTGGTGATTTCCACTTCAAAGACCCAACCAGGTTTGGTAACATAAAAGCCCAAATGTAAGTCAGGGTTCCCTGTGTTGTTTGTGCAGATTTCCAAGTGCAATGAAAGACTGAGTATTTATACCAGCAACGGAGCATAGTCATACTAGAGTGCTCACACACCCTGAGTTGTTCTCTAAAAATTACTTCAAATCTAGTATCTAATTTGCATCCTTAAGCACAAATACTTCTCTCAACCCCACACAGATTTTTTTTTTGTTCTTTTACAAAAGGAAGAAGAAAAAGTATTTCTGTATTTTATGAATTTATATGCACCTGATTGCAGCTCCTCATTCTGCTATGAGAGTTAACTGGTGGAAAAAGATGTCTATATTCATAGAACTTTACTTTGGAACAAAAAATTCCTGTAACTTGAATGCTGCCTCCTTGGGCTTTTAAAGGCTCATATCAAAGAAACAGTAGTAGGATAAAATTAGAAAGATCTGAAAAATGATAAAGAGTTTTGAAAAGAGGAAGTAAGGGAAATAGTGATTTCAAGTTCAAAGCAAACAGTAGCTGGAGGTGATGACGGCTGGTTTGTTTTAAAATACACATCCCTACTTGAATTTTAATTCATTCAAGGCCTTTTTAGTATGGACTATTTGCCTGATAAAAGTTCATAATGCTTCATCCCTGAAGTATGGAAGGATATCCAATGAATGCGAGCAGGAGAGCCTGCAGGAAAGCCTTTCATTTCCTCTGTCCTAGAAACCATAATCCTGTAGGAGAGCAAAGTAATGGCTGGTATGTATCTTTTTAAAGAACATTTATCAAAGTTATACATCTAAATGACAGGGTGGATAGGATTTCTTCTTTGCTGACCTTTTTTCTTTTTTTTAACATTCAGCATGGATTTTTTTTTTATGCCATTTTTTAGTATTATGGACCAAGAATTGCGACAGTACCAAAGCCAAGTTAAAAATGAAATTGAAATAAAAATATATAACTTTATTTGAATGCGTAATGCAGTAACAGAGAGTGTCCACATCATCAAAGGTACCTCTAATTCTTCTTTCATAGTTTTTCTTACAGTGCCTTATTAATGTGGTTAATGCTACCATTTCCCACTCTTATATAAAGGCAAAATAAGAAACTGGGTTTTACTTAAACTTTCTTCTTAAATTGAATGAAGATATGTAAGACTGACAATGGAGTAAGGACATTTTTCCCCTGACCTTCTTCTAGTACAAATTAAATTATATTCACAGAGTCACAGAATGGTAGGATTTGGAAAGGATCTCCAGAGATATCTTGTCCAACCCGCCTGCTACAGCAGGTTCGTCTAGAGCATGTTGCTCAGGATCATGTCCAGTGAGTTTTGACTATCTCCGGAGAAGGACACTCCCCAACCTCTCTGGGCAGCCTGTTCTAGTGCTCCATCATCCCCACAGTAAAGACGTTTTTCCTTACGTTTCCTTATGTTGATCTGCAAATGTGATCGTCTAATTGAAGACATCCTGGACATTGCAGTATACAACCACCAGCCTGTGCTAGAGAGGAAGCTGCTTCTAACTATCTGGGTTTTCAGTCCAGATGAATTGAGGCAATCTTGAAGAGGTCTTGTGACTCAGTAGTGATGAAGAAGACACAATCTGGTCAGGTCAATGAAAACATTTTTCCTCAACTTGACGTGGATGTTTTTTGCAAGGCTTTTTTTGGTATAAAGTTCTGTCCAGCAAACCCCAATGTTTTCTTGACTGAAATAGAAAATTTCAAACATCCTGAAAATGAAAGGAAAGGTTTTCATGTGGATGTATCTAATAAAAGCACCTTAGTCGGTATTTCAGTAATTCAGTGCTTTCCAAGAACAGCAAAAAGGAAGTAGAAAAATTCCTGACCAATGCTGATCATCTTGCTTTTATTTTCAGACTCAAGTATTTTCTCATCCCTAGCCCTTATTGAAATGATCTGAGCTCTACTCGCTTTTTACTTACTGAGGTTACTTTTACACACTGAAAGAAGGAAACTACTTATTGCTCTTATATCTGTAAGTAATAAATAAGTTTAACTTGTGTAAATGTTGAACTCTTGGGCATGAGATGTACTTAAATCACTGTCTCTTCCTCATGCACATGTGTGTGATTGACTTCATATTACACTTAAAACTAGGCTGCTCCTTTATAAACTTCATCTCTGATGCTGTGCAGAAAGTAGTTAGGATGCCCTGAGGGCTACCAAAGCCTGTTCCATGTCATCTTGAAACCAGAAGTTCCTGACTGAATTGTCTGAAGTGTGGTAAAGGTAATGGTAGCAGAAAAGAAACAGAGGCTTTGTTCCTGAAATTGTTGCAGACTTTGTTGCTTACCATTTTTCTCTTTTAATTTCTCCGAGGCCTGGAGTTTCAGCAAATGAATAGCTTTGCTGTACAAACAGCATATTACGAATATAGGTTTCCAGCCATGCCTTCCTACTCCACCCAAAGACTGGATAGTTTTTGCTTCAGTTTGAAATGCTGAGCTTGTTGGAATGCATGGATTTTTAATTATGGAATTGAATTTTCTTACTAATTACAGATCTTTATTTTTAGTTGAAAAAGAGGGCAGTATTAGCCAGCAAGGATACATTTAGGGAATTACATGAGTCCACTTTGCAAACCACAACGTAGAAAAGCTTTGTCGACAAGGCAGTGTGTAATGATAGGTTTCTATTGACCTTTGATGTGTATAGCCTCAAAGAACGAGGATGTTTGGGCAACAGCAAGTGTGTTTCTCTTAGATGTAGAAAGAAAAGACCCACACACATTTTGTCTGACTTCAAAAGAGCTAAATCCTGCAAAACAAGGAAGGCAAACCTGTTGTTTTGCAGTGCGTGGTTATTTTGTCAGTTAGACTGAGTATTATAATGTATGTTAAAGTAGAACAGTGGAACTTATAAGACTTTGGATAGATGGGTGCAAAGAAGAGAAGGTCAGACTGCAGTTAGGGGCAGTCTGTTTAATGAATTTTCCCTTTGCCATTGAATTGGATAAATCTGATTGCCTTTTACAATGAGATAATTGGCTTAGTGCACAAAGGAAAAAGAATGCGTGCTGTTTAGTTTTAGTTTAGCAAGGCTTTTGATGCCAACTCCCCTAACATCCATAGGCAACCTAGGAAATATTCAATCCCATATTCAGTATGGGACTGAACAAGTGAACAAAAAGGTGAATGAAAACCTGGTGGGGCTATTGAGTTCAAAGAGAAATGGTTGGCATTTCAGAGTCTGGCTGGTGGCTAGATAATGGTGACATTTCTCATGGATCAGTGGTGGGACCATCAAGAAATGGTTATTTCGGATCCTGGCTGACATAGCACAATCTTAGCCTGCATGGCTTGTTGCTTGGGCAGTCAATTTCTAGCTGGCTGGACAACCAAGATGGTTTCTTGTGAATCGCCGATAGATTTACTACAGGAATCCAAATGTACTGTAAGTGGAAACTGTGCCTCGCTGATACTGGCACAGGAAGCAGCTGAGAGAATTTTCTTCACAGCCAAAATGCATTATTTTTTACTGATACATAGCAGTCCAAGACTGGATTTTGGAAAGAGTGCTATCAAACATTCACAGATTCCAGAACAGTGAGCCAAAGTAGACGGTAGAAGATTACTACATTTTCATTGTAATCTTGCTGGTTTAGACTTAGGTTTAAATACATTAGGCACAGTTCTTTGTCTCCTGATAGGATTTGTGTTAATTTGCAGTAGCAGCAGGTTGGGCAGAATTCCCGCCATTGAGACGTGTTTGTTTCCAGAAGGAAGTCTACATTTTAGGAAACGTCCTAATTGCAGTTTTAATTCTGTTTTAATTTAAAGACAATGCCTGCATTGCTGAACTTGTGAGCGTTCAGCAGTGCTCTGCCCTGGCCTTGTTTTGCCTCCATTGACTGAAATGCTCTTGCTGCATGTTTTTTGTAAGCTCCTCGCCAAAAGAATCTGCTGTTTCTGTCGGACCAGCTTCTCTTCATGCAAATGAAAGTGATTCTGCTTAAAAATGTCATCCCAGAGTCAAGAATGTGTTCCAACACTTTACTTAGGAAAAACAAATGATCTTTGTTGCCTCAAGCCTTTTTTGAATTAATAAAACATAATAATTTGCCACGATAAGCAGTCTTTTTAGGCTTTTTTTTTTGTGGTGTTTTTTTCCCCTGAGTTAGGAAGAAAACTGTGGTACAGGTGGCTATAAATGAACTGACTTCACTGTTACTACCTTCCCAATAGAGTCCAAGAAGGTCATTTGTGGCCGTGTTGGCTCCAGCAGAGACCAGGCACCCTGCTACAGACTTCAGCTTTTGACTGATGTGCTCCAACTGCAGAAATCTGCGACAGTGTTTTCTCAGGCATGCCCTGAGTGCCTCCCTATTGCATTCTTTGCACAGTCTTAGACATTTGGAAGTAATTTTATTTCCCACTGTACGCTTGAGGCTTTGTTGCTCTCATCTGAGGGTATTCGTCTAAGTACTGCTGGCAGATCAGGCTCTCCAAACTCCCTCCTTCACCCTATTCTCCTGCAAGCACCAAGCAACTTTTCCAGCCATCTTACTTGTGAACCAAAGTAATAAACAGAGAAAAACAAATTAAAAACGTGTTTATATCTAACTTTATTCATGATATAACTCTAGTGAGTTAAAGTGCTCTCAAAGAATGCAGGACCAACAGAAAAGCACCAGCCTGACCACTCTTTCAGCAGTGTTGCTGCTGCACTTTTCCCTGCGCTGTCCTTGGGATATGATGGGATTTTTAGAAGGATTCAGTCTTGTACAGTAGCTTAGGAACAGTGAGCTTAATATGCAGATACAACATCATCAGATGCTCTTAGGGAATTGAACAGTATAATAAACATTGGATAGTGCTGTGGGACCAGCAAGAGGAATCCTTTTTACTGGAAGAGATCCCAGTATATTCTGCCTTTGTATCCAGCATGTGTTGAATTGTGTAATAAAAACATTGTTCTTGATTGTTCTATGTTGGAAATTATCCATAAAAAGACAAGCAAAACTCCTATTCGCACCAATGGAGTCATAACTACACGAACCTGTGTGTAGGAGAAATATGGACTACCAACCCAAGTGTTGGGTAGCATTGTTTCCAACCAGTTAAGGAAACAGTGGAAGCCCAGTTGTATACTTTGGATGTTAATTTAAAATTTAAAATTCATTCAAAGGAGTCTAATGGTATCCTAAGAGTAAGTTTGCCTTTTCAGTTTTCCCTATTCAGCCAAATCTGGAATCACAATGCTGAGTGGAAAGCAGAATTATTTATTTTGGCACAATTTTCTGGAAGAGACAAAAGCCAGTGGCCAGATCATACTCAGGTAGCCCTTTACCTGGGAGATTATTTCTTCTCCCGAGTCAGGGTAGCTGTTGCTTTCTGCCTCTGGACTGTTGTCTAGATCTTGGAGACTGGGATTTCTTGGACGATGAATCTCAGAGGATGAACTCCCTCCCTTTAGTGCCAGCCAGAAGCAACTGGCCAGCTGCAAAGTCTTTAGTCAGGCTTTGGTTAACTGCTGCAGAATTTCAACAGTTAATTAAGCCTCTGCTTGGGAGCTAACTTGTACCTTGATACTTACCAGTATTTACTCATACTTAACATTATTTGTGGATTCTGCAGGACGAGCAGTCGAGTCTGTAATCTTCCAGTCCTAAAATATGAATTTAAAAATAATCCACATGATTTAGCAGAACAGCCTGGGACTTTTCTGCTTCTGAAACCAGGCACAAAGGGTTGCAGCTCCTTGCCTAGCGGGTTGACCCCCTCAATCACATTGAAAACTCTTTTGGAATTAAGATCATTCAGCATCTTTTAATCTGAGGAATGCTTTTAAAAACATTTATGGTCAATTTTGCTAATTATCCCCTAGGATTTTATTTTTTTTTAAGGAGGAACTCTGCAGGATGGATTAAAAAAAAAATCCACCTCTTTTCCTAAGAAACAGTTCTGATGAAACCTGTTTTCCTACAGGTTTGTGTTTTAAACCGTGTGCCTGTGTGTATTCCCAAAAGTATAATGAAAGGGATTTGCTATTATCTACTTGTTTTACAAGGGAGCCTTGGTGAGGCACTAGCTTGGAACTCCCTTCTCTTCCTGTCTCTGTATGTTCACAGAATTTGCAGGAGCACAATTATCATAGTGACCTGGTCTCTCATAAGGTCACTGTCAAACCTGGCTGAAATCAGCCACTGGAATCAAATGGGCCTGGGGACGCAGATGTCGCAGTTCAGCCAGCGGGATCACATAAGCCTAATCTCTTTAGGAAACCATAGGGGAAATGCAAAATGAAATGTTCATCTGGGCCTTCATCTGGCATAAAGCAACAGACAGAGGCACAGACTTTGAGAAACTCATCTTATTGTAGACCATTGAGTGTCTATGCTAGCTGTTTTTTAGACAGTCCTGTAACAAATAAATCCTCTGCATGATACTCTTGATGAATATGCATGTGTCATTCGTTGCTTATTCTCTTGGCTATGTAGGGAGACTTACGTTGAATTTGAAGCCACAGAGAGAACGCTGATCTTCTGTAACCCTTTCTGAATTAACACTGTGTTACAGACCTCGATAGTGGCCAGTGTTTCCAAGACAATGCTGAGTTTTTTGGATTTAAGTACATTGTTGTATTGTAACTGTTATCTAGAGTTCACTGAGATGTATGATGTATCCTGAATGGAAATGTCTGAATGCAAATTTGATTTTGTTTTGACAGTCAAATATTTCATATTAAGTGAATTGTGAATCAGTTCAGTCTTTTAGTGGTAAGGGATTCCAGGTTCATCCTCATGTATATAAACTGTAAAGTACTTATGTAAACTGTGTGTTATTCACTATTAACAAGAATTGTTTCTGTGCAACAAATGCAAAATAGGTTTTGTATTTATCAGCACTCCTGAAAAGTATCTGATTTTCAAGATAATTGGTGTTTATATTATAATTTGCATGGCACAGTAATTTGGATAATGCTTTATTTATCACCACTCAAAAAAAAAGTTATGAAAAGATAAACAAAACAGACGATCTTATTCTTACTGGAGTAAATGAGAGGTTTTTTCCATCGATTTAATGGGAACTGGATCAAGCCCTACATTATTGTTGCAAAAGGCTGACAAGCAAAGATTATTAACACCAGGCTCCTCTTGTCCCTCACTTGGCAGTCTGTACGCATGCACAACAGTACATCTGCAAAATGGTTGTTAGCACGCATCATCTTTCATTTTGATTTACTTCTGCACCTCTACTTTGTGAGTCAGCAGGATTAAATTTTGTAATTCAAAACTTCAAACCCAGCTTTTCATATTCGAGATATTTTTTTAAACTCAAAAAACACTATCTATGTAATCTTGTATTACACTTTTCACGGACTAGCTTGAGGATAACAGGACGAGAAGCTTCCTGCACAAGCTGTTTTGTTTCCAACACTTTTACATTAATTAACCATACCTCTTCTGTTCCAGTCCTTTTATGTTGAGCAATGTAAAAGCATTGGGGTTTGGTTACAGTACGCACCAAAAGTCCCTCTTGGCAGAAGACAGCATAGAACTGGCAGACTGTGCTTTCAGTACCAGCTGTCATCTTTTTCTGCCTTTGTTAGACTGTGTTCTCTACTGCTGTAGGCCTAGTAGAACTAGTAAAAATGCAATGAAATGGAGCTGCTTTGCTGTCAGATCCCTTCCTTTCCCTTAATATTTAAGCTATGAACCAGAGTTGTTAAAGTCTGCAGAAAACCTATGTATCTGCAAGTTTTGCTCGGGCCTCTTTTCCCAAGTAGGACACCGAGAGAAGTATTCCCTTGCATTGTATACCTGCCATCTCCTCAGCTGAGGTAAAGGTGGTTGGCTGTTTCTGTATTTATTTGTCTATAAGCAGAGACGAGGAACAGGAGAGTATAGTTTGGGGCTTTGAGGACATTTCTGCAAGGAAAAATAAGACTTTAGGATGACAGCTTCAGCAGCCTTCCTGTCTGTATGTATGTAATAAACTTTCTTTTCTGCCCCTTTTAAAATATTTTTCCTCAAGACACTATGTTCCTCTCCCTCTCCCCTCTTCTCTTTTTACGGTGCTATTTTCCTTCTTTCTTTCTTTTTGTTCTGCCTGGTTCCATGCCCAGGCCTCACTTACCTTCACATGCAAGAAGCAAACCAGAAGTCAATGAAAAAAGTAAGGGTAAGGTGATGAGGAGCAGCTTTAAACAGCAAACCAAGCAGCAGTGGATTTCCAAGTGTTACTTTCAAGATTACTTACATCTGGTGGTACAAGATTGAAGTTATTTCATATACTGTCTTTTAAAACACTTTAAAACACTGTTGTTGGCTTGTTGAGGGTGGAATTAACCTTACAAGAAATGTATTTGAAAGGAAAACAAGCTCAGCATAAAATGCCCACAGCAGGGCATGCCTTGCCACCTTAACTTTGCATAAACTGCTTTGGCACTTGCTGGTGGTGGCGGATGGGCTTTGATAGCCATCTAGTGGCTGGGATGGGTTCCCCCCCCTCCCAGCCCACCCTCCGCTGTAATTAGTAGAATTTCAGTGTTTCCCAGAATTGGGCCTGGGAACGTCAGTGCATGATGCGATTTTTACTTCTAAGCTATTGATGCATAGTCTCCGAGTGTGATGATTTAGTACATTAGCTATAGCTGTCTGTTTGGCTTCTGATGAAATAGTTTTTTAAAGCAAACCTGATACTCCAACAGATCGATACAGAGCAGCAAAACAATTGCATTGTACTTAGTGTGCTTTTCACTGAAATCCTCTTTTACGAAGGTTGTTTGTGCAAGCTCATGAATGAGTCATTAAATATCTCATAGGTTATTCTTCTGTCTTGCCTTTTATATTTGCAGACTGCTTCAAAACTCATTTTTCACCAACTTCAGTGGATTCACAACCCTGTAGATTCCCTAGTCAGGTCCAATACCAATTAGAGTTGTACTTTTTGTTGGTAAGAAGGGAATTGGTTAATGGGCTAGAAGATCCTCTTGCCACATTAAGAATTTCCAAAGCTACTTCTCAAGCCGTTCAGCACCTTGTGTTACAACCACAGAGATAGAAAGAACATGTGCAATGCAGTCACAGCAAAAAGGAAATCTAGAAGCACCAAATGTAAACAAAAGATTTAAAATCAGAAATGTGTTTTCAGGCAGTATTGTGGGGAGATTTTTTTTTTTTCTTTAATGTATTCTTTTATGATCAGCATACCTGCAATCTGAGAGGAAAACAGACTTCTTAGTGCCCTTCCAGAAGTTGGTCTGTGTGGTTTTTTTCCCCTGCATTTGTCTACGTCTTTCTGAGCCACTGAGCTGGACCCAGGCAGAAGCAAGTCACCATCTGGCTCAGCCCTGATTTGCCAAAGTAGTTGCTATGTGGTTTATTTGAAGTTATGACAGAACACTGACTTTGGGCTCAGCAACTTAGAAATTTCGTTTATGCAAACTGCTGCTCTTCTGAACAGCACAACGAGTTCTGTGGGTGATACATTAAGGAAGACATAGACCATATGCCAGACATCTGGGGGGAAAAGGCTAAATATGTCAGACAGTGCGTTATGTCATGCACACAAGGGAGAAGAGAGAGGATTGCTTTCCAAAATATGATCTGCGCTTTGGAAAATGATTCTCACAGTGTCATAAATGGACTGTACAGCACACTTGGTTGATGTCTTTACTTCACACTAAAAACATTTCCTCTGGAGCTTCTGCAGCACCCCTTCGAGTCATTTTGTCAGCTGGTGTGATAAACTGATGGAAGAGTGGAGCTGACCTGGTATAAATCTGGATTTCTGTTTGTTAGAAAGCTGCAGAAGTTAGTGATGGCAGGCAACAGTTAATGACACATCTGCTCCATTTCTCTGAGCTTTGACGTTGATGGAGTAACTGGACTTGAGTTAAGGCATGAAGCTGTGATTCCAGATCTTTTTGTATTTATTACTTTGTGATTTTCTATTTACATCTGGTTTCAATTAGGACAGAAATGCGTAGAACAGTGAAACTGTCCTTGTGCTTAGAGTTGTTAATTTTTACACTAATAACAGGTTTTCTTAAAAAATAATGGTTGTGGCAAGTGGGATGTGTCATATATATATGTATGTGTATATCTATATAATTGCTCCTGTACTCAGTCCCTGTGTCATTTAGAAGTTAGGGCTGTCTGGGAGTTTTCAGATAATGGCTTTAACTGGATTGTCCAGTTTCAAAGACATTTTTGATAGGACAGTTTCCATGGTCAGATGGATCTCCCACCCAAGTAAGATTAATATTCTCTGCAGCATCTGAGGAGTCAGGAGAATCATTTTTTTTGACTGTGTGTGACAGCTTTGCTGTGTGTGACTCAGAGGAGAGAGTCTTGGCACGGGGGTTCTTGGTTTGCAGGTTTGTGACTCGTTGTCTGGGAACAGCCAGGAGACAGTTCATTGCTTTTACAGGCACTTGTTCCTTCAGAGGATGAAATATTCATTGGGCCAAAGTGGAAAAAAAAAAGTGGGTTTTTTTTGCTGATAGGACATTCTGTAAAATGTTGGATAGTCAAAGAAAAGTTTTTGCATTATCTGATTTTTTTGTTGTTTTTTGTCAGATATATTTTATTTTTAGGGAGAGATACTGAGATATACTCACTTTGCGATTAAAAAAATAATCTGAATATTTGGTATATTTGCCTGCAGAGTAGGACGAAATCAAAGGCATAGGCTTACGTATGGATAAAACAGCACCTAAACAGATGGTTATGTCCCCTTAAATGCTGCCATCAGTCAAATGGGGAAATTTTTGAAATTTCTAAGTTATAAATTCAACCCAGATAAATTGTTCTGCCTTGGTGACAGTAGGTTGGTTGGAAAGGAGACAGCAAAACTTATATTGTATGGATTTCTAAATAATTGTTAAGAAATTAATTCTAAATTAGAATTCAAGGAAAAGAAAGAAAGAAAACCTTCTGTAAATGGAATACCTCACATTAAAAATGATATATGCAACTTCAGTAAAATAGAATGACCTCCATAAAAATGTGTGAATATGTAGATAGATAGAACATACGCATATAGTCAGTTAGTGCTGTTTCTATAAAAATGGCCACATAGAGTAGTGTTTAATATATAGTTAAAATGTTAAAGAGGTATTTTGTGTGTAATTAATATATAGCCATAGTAATCATTTATGCCTGTGCTGGGGTAATCATGTAGGGCCACGATCAGCTGCATTACAAAACAACGTCGTTTGAGGGGACTCTCTTCACTCGTCTGGAGACACTGCTAGAAATACCCCTGCCATGGAGACTGCTATTGCCACTGGACAGTGACTGTCCTGTTTGGAATATTTGATTCTCTGTGCTGGTATTACCTTACACCAAGACCCAAATAAATTGGTTTGTTTTCAACAAGCACTGCCACCACTGTTCAACACTGTCATAAGTCTGACTGTGTAAGGTACCTGCAGCAAGGAGCAGGTAGCGTGTGCCATTTCGTACAGAAGTCTCTCAGTCAGACATCTGTGCACGACACCCTGCGCACGACAGTGGCAAAGAGCTGGCACGTGGCAGGAGTTCCTCAAAGCAGAGTTAGTACCCCATTGAGCAGAATGACATCTAGAGACTTGTGAGGCAATTTTCATTTGATGCTGTGGTGGATTTGTGCACTCCGTGACGACTCTAGTTTACTTTTTTTCTGAACAAGAAATAAGGTGGTAAAATAACAAAGATATTTAAGATGGCTGATATTTAAAAGTCCTTAATATCAACTTCAGCTATGCTGGTGGACTGTTTTCTTTGTGCACGTGATGCTGCTTCTCATCTCCAACTGTGTTCTTTCCTTCTTGTTTCCTTATATTGTATGTTCTCTACCCTATGCAGGAGAAGATGCTGAAGAGATAGCCTGCACTCAGAATGGCCAGATGTACCTGAACAGGGATATATGGAAGCCTTCACCGTGCCAAATTTGCGTCTGTGACAATGGAGCGATTCTTTGTGATGAAATTCAGTGTCAAGATATGCTGGAGTGTGAGAACCCACAGGTGCCCCCAGGAGAGTGCTGTCCTGTGTGTCCCCATACAACACGTGATTTTGACACCACCATTGGTAAGATTGCTTTCCAATTTGCTATTTTTGAAAGAAGAGAGAGCATAAAGAACTAGGAACCTCGTGATATTGAAATTTCTAATGCTATCTCCATAGTGAAAGTTTAAATCTGAAAATAGTAGGTACTTGACAGTTATCTTCCTTCTTGGGTTGCACCTGAGCTGGCTCTGGAAACATTTTTCTTCACTATATGAATCTAAAATAAGCCCAAATGGCTTTATAACTAAAAGATTGATCTACATTCCATCTTATATTTTAAGGAGATTGAATTCTGACTTCTTTTTGTCGTTCATCTGGAACTGCAAGATAAATATATTAAGATAAATGCAACTAATACGCATATTAAGATAAATATTTACTATATACATATGTAAGTGCATGCTTTAATAAAATGCTCCAGTTAAAACCCCTCCAATAGATGAATAAATGTAAACACTATAGGTAAATAGTAAAATGTAAACAGTATAAAGTGTTTCCCCAAAGTGAGAACATGGACATGTGATCTTTTTGTGAGACATAAGGAAAAAAGTATTAACTCCCTGTTTACATACTTTCTGTTACATATTTTAAAGATTATGTCTTTTCTGGTCCATTTCTTCTTCCTGGAGAGACTTGGATGAAGCAATCCCCTCTTAATTTTCCTAAAAGAAAATATCTTAATTTGCAATTAATGCTCATTAATATTGCGTGTTGACTTATTTGAACTACATTCTATATATAACAATTGAAGCAATTTCCCCAGGAGATATAACTGTTGATTAGTTTAATATAGAACAAATCAGTGAAAAAGAGCATGTAGAAGGGAACTGTGTAACAGCAATGGAGCAAGATGCGGCAAGTGTTAATAAAGAGACAATGCATTCTGCTGTATTTTGGGAGGTGTTGGGTCAAGGCCACCAAGGTACACCCAGCAAATACAAAAACCGTATGGATACATTCCAGAATTCCTTACTGTTATTCAAGGTATTAACCAAATATTTCTCTGAAGGATTTTTGTGGATACCAGTGTGGCTGTATGGCTCTGAATGCAGGCACATGATATTGTAGGTGTGTTTCAAACAAGAAAAGCTCGAAGATCCGTCAGTCAGCTCTGTCTTTTGAAAAATACAAAGTAATATGTTATGGATCCATCAACATTGCTTGTAATGAAGTCAGTAATAAAGCTTGCTTTGACTTCTCTGTCACTCATTTGGACAGCTTCTGACAATTCCTCACAACATATTCTGCTTTCCTGAAGTACTTTTTCTTACTCTATTCAATGATGAAAAAGATTGAGAGTCAGGGGATGTCGTTGCAAACCGTTTCAATTCCTCACACCTGAACGTGGGAGTGTGTATGACCCTGGGAGCTTCCTCATCTCCCTGTAGGGGATACACCATCTTCTGTGCATCTAGGATTGAAGATGGCTCACTCTAGCCACAGCACCTTCACTCAACTCCTAACATGTTCTGTCTCTCAGAGTAAAAGCAATAATTTCTTTTCTTCTTCTTCTTTTTTTTTTTTTTTCTTTTTCAATAGGTAGAGGAAGAAAGGTAAGATTTCCTTTACATTTTTTTAAAATGTATTATAACTGTTAAAAAAATCCCTAGCATCTCCTTGGAGTGCTTCACAGAACTTAAATATAAGCCATGTTAAAAGGACGTAATTCTTTCCTCTTAGTCTTCCTCAGTGGCTAGGGAGATTGCAGTCCACATGGAAAAAAAAAGCTGGAATGCCGGCAAAAATCCTGGTCTTAATATAGAGAATCCCCTGGCTGAAAAACCCTGCTGTCTACATCAAAGGAATTCCAGTTTGAGTGATTTAGTTTCATTTCTAGCAGTGCCACAGAATGGCGCTAAGAGGTCATTAGAAACAAAACCATAAAAATTTAGCTGCCCAGTGTGCAGTAGGTATCACTGGGATGATGTGTTCTTGCACAGAGCCTTGGCTCTGTACGCAGCATCTCTCATAGCATGCAGTTAAATAAAGAAAAGATCTACTCTTACAAAAGAAATTAAAATGCATTCTGATAAATGAGCTTCTAAGATACTAAGTAGCTACAAGAAGTAATTGAAATAATTGTAAGGTGATCAAGTGTATACACTCACTAAACAGAATAGCTCTCTATGCAGGGATATTGTGTAGACTGTAATAAGCTTATTACTACTTGATGAACACGGCAGAAAATTTTTTATCTTTACAAAGTCCTCTTTTTTTTTTTTTTTTTCCTTAATGAACTGATTACCACAATAGGTCTAAACCCAGTTATTTTATGTAACCTATAATCATTGTCAACACATTCAACTCAAAGAAAAGTCAACTGGCAAATGCTGCATCCTTCACTCTGAAGCTATGTGATGCCATTTTGCATTCTCTCTCTACACTGCAGGTGGATGTGCAGATTTTTTATGTCCATAGATTTAATTATTTGAATTTAATACATTGAAGCAATGAAATCTGAATGGTGCTCTCTGCTCCACATGTCATCTGAACCAATTCATCAAACACAAATATTTCTAGTACTTAAATATCATGGTAATTTTGTACTTTGACTCTTCTTTCAGCCAGCATGTTATACGGCTAGAGAAACTTTGTTAGTTTATAACCTTCATTTAATCAGTGCCCATAGTCATTAAAAATAGCATGGATTAGCTATCACAAATACTGTAATTTAGTCTCAGTTGTATACTTAGTCTTAGCATCTGTCACGGGCACAGGGATGGTATTGGTGAAACTGGTACTGTAAATTGTACTTTTATTTCTTTTCTGCCATCCGATGTTTTTGTGTCTTCTTCCTACAGGGACAAAAAGGAGAACCTGGAGTAGTGCCACCTGTAAGTTCATTTTTTTTTCTTCATTTATCCACACATGCTAGAAGTGTACATTTTAGTGCTTTAAAGCAGAATTGCATTAATTAAGGAACTAAAATACAAATATACAGCCTATAGATGAAAGGAATGGAATGAATGACCCTGTTTCCCATACATTTACATTAGAAATTCCTGTCAATTACATTTTGGGAAAAAAATAATTGTGTGTGTCATAATCTTTATTTTTATAGTCAGAATTTTGTGGAGGTATAATGGTAAATTAGTATTTGGAAAGTGTAAAGACACTTGAGGAAACTGGTGAAATAAATTGCTTCCATCTTTATTATTCCTTTCTAGTATGAAGACAAATTTAAAGAATCAATAAGTTGAGTTAAATCATTATAATTCACTCATTTAATCTTTTTTTTTAGAATAGCAATGATACTTTCAAGATTTTCCTCAGATTCCTTATAAAGAGACTCTAAACTGGAAAGATAACTAGTGGATTTTTTTTTTTTTTAATTTCTTTTCCCCAAAAAGCCTTAAAACTTGCCTGGTACTTTTATTTTCTGTCTTGCTATTTACTTGTCAATAACTACTTTTCTGTAAGGTAGTCATGACAAACAATGCCATAATGTTGTGTGGTAACTTTAATTCCTATTGCCTTCTTTAGGTTTCAGGAATACGAGGCCGCCCAGGACCAGCTGTGAGTATTTTTTGGTCTTCTCTTTCTCTGATGATACCATTTTACACTTCCTGTCATTTCTGTTTTGTATTGTAAGGATGTTGTGAAGCACGACTCTTCTGCGCTTGTATTGTTTGCAAAACCACTGGATTTGAGGAGGCTACAAGATTATGAAATTTTTTACTAGTTTCAGGTCACCCCACGCCCTAGGTGCATGGCTGTGTGCTTGTAGTACATGCATGTCTGAGGACCTTTGTGGAAGGTTGATGCTGGGGAATGATTTTCTAGCAGGGATCTAGGAGGAGCAGAAGGAGATGCAGTGGGACCCTCAGCTGCTGCAAAGCAGAGAGCAGTTCTGGACTTGCAAGCAAGGTCTCTTAATCCTTTACATCTCTGCATTAAAAGCCTCCAACATTTAGAAAACCTTTACTAAATTAACTTGAGCATGTGAGAAATTAAACCATTTTGTAGATGTCTGCATCCTGGTTCTACTCTCTTCAGACGATGTGCTATTGAGAAGACATATTGAATACTTGCTGATTGGAGCTGCTTCCTTTATGATAACGTGAAAAAAACCGCCACAAATTAATTTGCAGATAAACATTGCATTTCATATTTTCAGAGCATTATTAATCGTTAGCTAGTTTAAAAGGTACTTGATATTTTAAATCTTTCTTATAGGGACCTCCTGGCTCACAAGGACCGCGAGGAGAGCGAGGACCAAAGGGAAGACCTGTAAGTTATGAAATATTTCAGAAAGAAGTACTGGACTAATCTCAACAGGCTAAATGGCTTTAAACTGTCTCCATGTCTTCTAGAATTACCAGAACTTTCCTCATATTTTCCAAGAATCAGGTAACAAACAGAAAAACATTTATATTTTGCCATTCCCTGGGTAGATTGAAACCTGAATGTTTTGAGGTAATTGCCAGAGATTTAGCAGTGCTGTTTTCTGCTGTGCATCAGAAACATTGTGAGCTGAGTAGCTCAGTGTGTTTCAGAAAAGACAAAGCTCAGGGAGTTAGCAGGAGTTAATATGTGACTACATATGTTGGTGTGCTGGTGAATATAATCAAGATTGCTCGGTGGAAATAAAGACTTCATAAGGGAATTTCAGTGTCTGCATGTGGAGAACCACAGAAAGGCCAAAAGGGAGTGCTGAAAATACCAAAGACGACATGTTCCTGTTGAAAAAGCTAGGTCAAAGAGCAGGAGCTGCTAAAACCAGATTTTGAAGAGCAGTACCACTGTAATTTCTGTGTGAATATTTTCCTGTCCCTGAGGAGAACGCATGCCAATACTGAGCTTAGGCATAAGCCTAAAACTGACTTTTTTTTGCTGTTCCTCCAGTGTGCGCCTGTTGTCCATAGATGGTAGTGACACTTGTAAAGCACTGGAGTAAGTGTGTAGCTCCTTTGAGATGGATGCCAAGCCACTGCTTCTCTCTGGATCACTGTGAGATGTTTATCTGATGAATGAACACCAAGATGCATGAAAATTTTGAGAGTAGTTGTGAAATCTTGTGGTGTGTAGAGGAATATTGACTGTGCCTAGAGAGATGTCTGAAGTGCTTTCCTAATGTACAGCATTAGCAATGAGACACTAAATAATTTCTGATTCTATGCCATGCATCCCCTGTATGTCTCTACAGAGTAGCGGCTAGAAGCACCTAAAATACCAAAAAGCTACAAATAGTTTAGAGTTCCTTTGACAAAAGGTTATTTTATTGCTTTCAAGGGCTGTCAAGAGACTAAGAACCAGTCAGCTCCTTTGAAAACAGTATGTCAAAGCTTCTGGGGAGCTCTGTGGATGTCAGTGTCAGTCTGAGACCAAGGAACACTTCTATAGTTATGGAGTGACTGGTAGTGCAGGATTTTTCGTTTATACTTGTGGAAAAAATGGTACCTTACACCTGCAGTTTATACTGTGAAAACCTCTCTGCACATTGTTTGCAGTTTGTTTAGAACACCTTATGAAGCAGGTAACCTTGTACAGACACCTTTTATAAAATCCATGTGGGTACACACCACTAGCTGGTGATATTACAAAAGCACTAAACACATTTCTAAGCTGTTTGTTTCTTCAGATGATTTCTTTTTGTTCTTTAAATGAAGTCCTACTGACTAATGAGCAGGAGGAACTCAACCTCACTACGGACCTCTGCCTTTTACAAAAATAGGATCTTTGAATGTAGAACGAATTCAGAAGTATTAACATGTTTTTTACTTCACTTTCTTTGTTAATGTGACAATGAGAGAGAATCAGCAATGGAACAGCACGTTTACATTTGCAAAATGCATCTAGGAAGGGTGAATTCCAAAGTATAAAATTTTAGGTGGTTACAAATGATCTTTTGAAGACACAATGAACTCGAGCATCCTCAGTTTTGTTTCAATATGGATTTACACTCAATTGTAACTGAAGTAACAGAGTAAAATAGATAGTAGTTTGAGAGTGTTCTACCATGTTCTACATTTTCTTTTATTCCATTTTATTCCTTTTATTACAGGCAAAACCTGTAGTAGTTTCCCGAACTGTTGGGAAGCTGTAGCAGCAGCTATGGGCCAGAGTCAGTCCATTGCGTGTTTAAACGGTGCCACCTCGTGGCCTCTGTGAGAAATGTTCCTTTTTTTCTTTTGTTTTTTTTTTTCAGACCACTGACCTTTAGGCGGTAAAAGAAAATGAAAGGGCTTTTAAAAAATATATACGTATAAATAGATAAATAATATAAAATAAATAAAAATGTATCCAAGATTTTCTTAATAAAACCTAAGCATTGATTATACACCAGTGGTTAGTTGCACTAACCTACAAATACAAACATGATTTTGGGGGACTTTTTGGTTTTTGAGGTGGGGGTTGCAGTGTTGCTCTTGAAGCAGGTTGATTTTTGGTGACTAAAAAGTAGATCCTTTTCTAAAAATATGCATTTTATATCTCCTTTGGACAGAATGCACTTTCAGCTTTGGCAGTGCGTGCTTCTATTTATAGCAGAAATATTAGATTTCTGCTAGGACCTTCTGCTTCCGACCAACGTGCACAAGTCTTCTCATTTGTTTCAGAATACCATCTATTCACAACTCATTCTGCGAGTAGGGATGCGTGTATACGTGTATGTCTGATAAAAAAAGATTTTCTCCTGATTTCTAGGCTCATAGGAGTTTTAGATCATAAAGATAGTTTGACAATTAAGACAATTGACTCATTCACTGGGAGTTTCCAGGAATCCTATTGTCAGTGTTATCCAAGTGTAGCCTTTTTCCAAGGGAATGTTTTTTCTTTAACGTGTGAACCATAGAAGTTCAGACCGTATTAGTTCAGACATAAATTCCAATGAAATGTGTCGCAGACTGCAAGGAAACACAGTCCTCATCTTATGGAAATACAAGCAATCTGTCTGATTATAGTTGTGTTTGTCAAGATGACTCAATGAGCCAGGCTTCCAAAGAGCTCATGATGCTGTATAAAAGTTTTCCTCTCCGTAGCCAAGCATTTTTTTCTAATGAAGGAAGCAGTCATGACAAGAGCTTTAAAGTCTGTATATATGATTGAAGTGTATCTTTATTGGCCCTAATGCTATTGATTTTGTTCTACTAATGTTTTAGTAGTTGCTTCTGTATTTGATTTTAGTTCTGATACAGGATAAGATGAATGCAATTTAGGAATAAAAAGTAGGTAATCAAAGTGGGAGCGATGGGATGGCCTCGTAGTCTAATCTGCAAATACCAGCTAGAGATAACATCGACACCAAGGGAGTGACTCTGCATTTTTGGCAGTGTATCTATGTTGACCGTTCAGAGATAGTGTGAGCTGTCTAAAACATTCATGATGTCAGGAGGCTGCAAAAATCCAATCTTACACTAGACTTTCCTAAGCCTGGGTATCTACTGTACAGTAATCTGGGATAAATGTATTTTAGATGTAAATAAACGATATTCTATATTGTGTGCAAAGCCAAAGTTTTTCAGGAGTAGTATGCCCTAGTATGGAATGACAGGAAGCCTGAGTTTCTAAAAAAGCCCATGAAATAAATTATTGCAGTTTACGTGCGTGTTGGACTAATGACTAATTTTAGCCAGTGTTTCTGATCTGAAGGTAGGAACAGATCTTGAGGAATGTTGTTTGAAGATCATTCTGTAGAAATACAGATTTATCACAAACGAGGCAGTTGTTCGCCAGTTACAAAGATTTTAACGAATAACTTTGCACACTGTTGGCGTTTCTGATTTTCTTTCTAGGGTCCTCGTGGTCCTCAAGGGATTGACGGTGAACCTGGTATCCCTGGCCAGCCTGGTGACCCTGGTCCTCCAGGGCATCCTACCCACCCAGGACCAGATGGACTAAGCAGGGTAAGTTATACATTTGCTTCAGTAGAAAGTAAAGTGAGTGCTGGGTCAGATCCTCATGATAAAATGTGAATGTGGAGCACTGCGCCCGTAGCTCCTGGCTTGCAGTCATGAGGGCCAGCAGCTAGAAGCAGTTCAAGTTCTGCCAAAAAATGGGGTGAGTTGAACATGAAAAACCTCGGAAAGGACACAACTTTCACAGTGGGTTTTAGCATCTAGAAAAGCCAAGGTGCCCAAACTTAAAACCAGCGGTAGGGTTCTGTTACTTCCACCTGATTTAAATCCAAGAGATCTGGGCAATAATACAGGGAAACTGGTGTACAAAATTAGGAATACAAGTAAGGTGAATCATAAATAACAGAATAACTGATGAGAGAAATTAAAATGTGGTTGAGAATACTTCTTGCTGGAATTGTTCAGACTAGCACTGAAAAGATTAAGTAAGGATTTTTTTTCTGAAAAGCAGTGCTACCCAGCCACAGGTACAGACAAGGTGTTCTGAAAGACTTTTTTTCCTCTCTCTTCCCTCCCCCATTCTATGGAACACTAATTATGGTCGATAATGAAATAGTATTTGAATTTCTCAAGTATATTCAATTACACATTTGTTGCTGTTTGGAAGATAATTGGGTTTGATTTCTTACTCCAGTGCCTGCTATATATACTGAAAACAATAAAGTTATACTGACAATAAGCTGAAATATTCATGTTAGGCCAACAGTGTGCAGGCTTGGTCAGGATTTTGTGACTTAACCACCTTTCCAAATAGTCCTGAATCTGGCAAAATCAGCCCAAGTAAATGTCTTCAACACAGAGCAATCCCTTAGAATCGTAGAAGCACCAGAGTGGGTGTTAGACCACCATCCTTTATAGGTTTCCACAGAAAAATGTGAAAGAATGGATGTGGCCAGATATGTCCGATATTTTTTGTTTGTACTCCCGTTTCTGAAGCTAGGCAACCTCCAGCCTTGTGGAAAATGTGTTTGGGGACCAGACTGATGAGGATCAAACTGTAAATCTTAGAAGACTTAAATGCACTTTTGTGCTGTTGCTCCTTCTCAACCTCTGAGAGTGAGCCACAAGTGAGGATCTGGCTCTGAATGAAGTAGAAGAAAACTGTTGATTTCAACGATGTGCTTGCAGAAGGAGAGCACTGAAAGTTCTCCCAGCTCTAATCAATTTGTTTCTGTGAATTGGCATGAACAGCAGTGGCCTCCAACTTTCCTTGATAAGGACAACACACTTAAAAATTCTCATTTGAAATCATATAATCAGCTATATTTCCATTTACCTTAAGCTGTTGCTGAACTTGAAGCACAGTAAGTGAAAACAAAAGAAGTAGTATTGCAGGTCAAGTTAAGGTGTAATTTAAATTTGAAGATGGTGAATGAATAATTAATTTCAAGGGGGACTTTCCTCTTTTTAGGTAATTTTCTCATTCATTTAATATTCAGGTGAGGGTAGAGTCAGAATAATAATTAGAGAATATGATGCATTCAACTGGTCTATGAAGCTTTAAACCATCTCAAATTTACAGGAAAGAACTTCTATTTTGATGATTAAAACAAGAATTTCATTCGTAGTGGTGCAAAGTCAGTACAAACAACGAAGATCTGACTGCATGGATTTTTGCTTTATCAATCATCAAAATGAATGATAACTAAAATCACCCATCTTATTTTTTCAGCCATTTGCAGCTCAGATGGCAGGACTGGATGAGAAATCTGGACTTGGTAGTCAGATGGGACTGATGCCTGGTGCAGTGGTAAGACCAGATTAACCCTGTACTGTGGAACAGGGTGGCAGTGGAGTGAATATGCAAAAACTCAAAGAATTAATTCTCAACTTCCTGTGCATCTAGAACCTGGATGTACAGTATCTTCTAGTGCAGTTTTGCACAGTATTTGGAAAAAAATGAAAAAAATATTTTTCCATTAAGTGAAAGGTTTTTTTCCCACCTCTAGCTTTCTTGTTGTCTGCCTTTCCTCCTTTTGAAATATAGCAGCTACTAACAGTGAGGTACAGGGAAAAAAAAATGCTCATGATTTTCTCTTGGGTCACTGCAGAGTAACTGAAAAGTATCAGCTGTAACATAAAGCAGAATAAACAAATCTGCAACTTTGAAGGCTTCTTTTCACATTGTAATGTCAAAGATAGTTATTTTTGGTAGTAATTTGAAAAAAATATTTCGGAAACCAACTGTTAACTGAAAGCTGTGCTTCATTATTTTAAGACAGACATTCTATTTCTCCAGTGGGTCCAGTTTTATCGGTGGCATCTCTCACTGTTTAAAGTCCTTTACTTTTGGTGCACTAGGGACTTAATGGTAACAGTGAAATTGTTTACCATCTGTGAAAGCTGTTTCACCACCCTAAGCTGTCTCTGCTACAACTTTTGGGGTTGTTTTTGAATATATCTCTTTTCACTACATGTACTTATCATGTTGTGATACCTTGAAGATATAGTTACACTCTTTGCTGTTATTTTTGACATTCATTCTTAAGGAAACTGTCATTTAGTGATTGTACTGTCCATGAGCTTGCTTACCTGAATCTTATCTCTCCAAGTCCCCACTAGTAACCTTCAAACTCAGTTTCAATGCAGTTTGAAAGATTCTAAAGATAATCTGATGTTTTGCCCTAGCTGTGGTGATTTCTTCAAAGAACTTTCATTTTTTTATGAATCATAGAATGTCTCTCTTCGGTGAATTTACTGTGCGCACAGGGAAGGATTTGTTTCAGAAGTCTGTTCTATGTTCTTTATTCCCCTTCATTATTTTGTGCAATCCTTTCACTAAATTTGTTTCAAGACATTGCATCTCTTGTACTGGCTCTTCTTTTGTCACTCTCAATATGATTCATTTTAGTATTAATATGTTTTTTAAGGTATTTTTCACTACCTATGTCCCTCTTAAGGCCTTACATGAAGTCTACTGAAGTCAGTTGATGCTCACTTACTGTCTTTGCATTGATCCATCATGTTCTATGATAGCCTTGCTAGGCTATGATAGCTGATCCACTGTTTTTTGATTTGTTTTTGATGTTGATTATATTTTTTAATGGCCTATTACTAACACTTCTACATTTACTTTTTAAAAATTAATAAAAGATAATGAATTTTGTGTAAAAGACATAAATCTTGAGCCACTGTCAAAATGCAAGTTGTTGTCTGCTATAGATATTTTTTATTGCTATAACAAGGAAAATTACTTTCAGACAACATTATGTTTACTTCATGGTATAAATTACAATCAAGCATGGGATTTTTCCTAAAAATCTCACAAAACTTTTTAAAAGGAAACCTGAATTTTCTGTAACAAACCACAACCTTTTGGAAGCTGTTTTGGTGGTTGGTATAATTCATGAAAATATGCCCTTCCATTGCCACTTGTTCATGGCTGAGAACAGCAGCATGTTTTTATTTTGTCATTGATTCCATTTTGAAATTAATCTGATTAATGACATTCCCTTCAAGTAAAGGTTATTCCCCTCAACTCTATTATGCTATTACATTTTTTTTCAGTGGGGCTATGCAGACAACTCTCTTATTCTGACTGATTCCAGAGACTCTGAGGTTCCAGAAAGCATGGAAGCCCATATTTTCATCTGCTAATGAATTTACACTACCCTGCATTTTTGAGTTTGAAGATTTTCATCCTATGTATTTTTGTATTTCATAACATCGGTCTCCTGAGTAAAAGCCTTTTAGAAGGTTTGACCATAGAAATGTTATCTTGGAGGTCACTATCAGGCCATTTTGCTGTCTTTCTGTTACTTGGGGAAGGGTGTTTTCTAGTGTGTAACCAGTTATGTCTTTGATAGGGTCCAGTGGGTCCAAGAGGTCCTCAAGGTCTCCAAGGAAAACAAGTAAGTACTTCACCTCAGGACTTTAAGGATAATTTGCCAGAGTTGGAGGGAAAGCACATAGGAAGTGGTGTGTACATGCATCTCTGAGGCAACGTCCATCTTCATCCATCCATGCATGGATGAATGCACCTTCATCTAATCTAAACATGTTACTCTCAAGAGCCCTGCTCCAGATGTACTCTGTACACAGAAATTCAAAAAAGAACAATTTGTTAGACCTTTAACAAGGTTTTAAACCAACACTTCAGGGAACAGCAGAGAATATGGCGACTGTTCTGGTTTCAATATTGGCATGGTGTTAAGTTTCCAGTGGAATTTGTGTATGGCACAGGACTTATCAAAACTTGAGAGATTTCAATATCCTACCTTCACTTATTTTGCAATGTGAAGCTAGTTCTGAATTAGAATCCAGACTGTCCTATGGATTGTGATTTTCCTGGTCATGGATTTTGTTTTATTTCCTTATATTCTTTTGGAATTTGTAACTCTCTTAATCTTTGGTGGTTTTAGGGTGGTGCTGGCCCTGCAGGCCCACCTGGTGAACCTGGGGATCCAGGACCTATGGTAAGACCAATAAATAACTACAAACATTTCTAGAATAACATTGCAAACAATATATTATACCTCTTTACTCTAGAACATATATTTCTTTCGTGTTGTCTCAGCTGAGGCTACTCAGTAACTTCACTCAAGAGTTGTGATATGCAAAACATGTTGTCCTGAATCAGTGAATTTGAATTGTTTTCAACATGCATAATGATGATTAGAGTATAAACCATCACTGTTACTTTTCCAGCACAAACCTGAGGATGATTAAGCAAGTGTACATAGGGATAAAATTATCCTTTTTCTACAACTGTTATTATAAAACCAGACTTTGAAATGGAGCAAACAGATATTTTATTGATGGTTAAATTGACGTCTTAACAAATATATTTATTTCTTAGGGTCCAGTTGGTTCTCGTGGACCAGAGGGACCTCCAGGCAAACCTGGCGAAGATGTAAGTTTGTTATTCTGTGTATCTTGTTTTATTTTCAATAAAACAAATATTGGCATCTTTGAGACAGTGACTAACCAGCAGATGTGCCTGTTGTAGCTCCTTTTACATATTTACTTTTCTTTGTAATCATACTCCTCATCGAGTACAGTGTCCTAACTCTAATCTTAGCAACATTTTTCAAAACCCTCCTATCATTTCCTTGCATATCACCGTCATACCTAAGGTTTAAGCACTGGCTCTGTGTTATTTTTTGCCTCAGTCAGTTCTTCAACTGATACATCTTTCTTGAGATTAACCATGATGATATGCCACGGTTAGGAGGGGGCATCTCCTCTCTTTGGGATCACATGATGAGTCAGAACTGTAATGATAACATTCACCTGGATCCTGACAATACATTTTTAGTATTTATATTTTTTTATTTTTTCAATAATTTATTGTATTGATAACTGATTTTATTACTCTATTGATACCTGTACACATCTGTGTAAGATGTACATATTATAAATGTTGCTTAACTGTATATGTACTGCACAACAATAGCCTAAGACTTTACCAGTAGATGTATATTCTTTTATTGCAAAGCTCACTGAATCCATCTGAATTGTAATGTTTAAGTTGGAAATGAGTTGAAAATGGCAGATGCCAGAAATTTTAGTACAAATACTACCATAGTTTGTGTAACGGCTGCTTTCCCTTTATACTGTACAAAGAGTTAAAAGAATCTTTGGAAACAGTTAATGCTCAGTGCAGTGAAGTCAAATCTTGATACTACTTTAAGAACTTCCTCCATTTCCACTGCATGTGTGGGTTTCTTTAATTGCATTTCTGAAGCACATTACCTTCTCTCTTTCTAGAAACTATTTTTTCTGAAGCCTTTCATATTCCTGCAGCGCGGAGTCATGGATATATTTGAACTGATCAGTGCACATAAAGGAATGTTTGGTTGTGACTCTGGAGGACTTTGAATAATCTTTGAAATATGCTTATTTGGTTCTACCATATTTTCTTCCCTATTGCATCATACAGAAAATAATCACCGACCTAGAATGAAATGATACACATTTTAAAACATTTGAACAGAAGGAGAACCACCAAGCTACAATGTAGGCGGTTTTAGATTGTTGTTCCCACGGAAAATTACAGCAATCTGACTCTCTGCATGAGGATGACAAAAGGTTGCCTCATTAAGAAACAGGGAAACCATGTTGCAGTACCATCTTGTGATGCAAAATGAGATGCATTTTTTTACTCAAGTCTCTGATTCTCACAATTCTTTGTTAAAAACTTTTGTATGTTAACGTGTCTAATGTGCATTGCTAGTCATGCATACAGTTGGTTGATATCACTGAAATTGTTACAGTGAAGAGAAGATATATAATACTGATATGAATGTCCTCATTTGTTTGAATGGAAGAATGAGAAGAGAAGTTAATTTTCATATTTGCCGTTTTCATGCGTTCCTTTTTTATTCTTTCCTTAGGGTGAACCTGGTAGACCAGGACAATCCGGTGAGCCTGGATTTCCAGGATCTCCAGTAAGAGCGTGTTTATTTACATTTTAGCAAAATAATTGTATTTATATCATCACTATCTCTTTTAATAATGAGTGCAAAGCTCTGCCATTCAATTTCTGAAGTACTTGTGTTAACTTACTGAAATGGTCCAGATCAGTATGACAGCTCAGGACCAGACAGGTGGTTCAGAGATCCTTGACTTAGTTCTGAGAGTCATTTCACCGGTGAAATATGCGTAAAACTGATGATAGTACGTACAAGCTGTATTCCATTTTCCAGTATTTCACATGGTCATTCACAATGATGTCCAGGTAGTGCTCAGATACTATAATATGATGTCAGTCTGGGGTGGCATTGTTTACTTTTACCAGTCTGAGTGCAGGGAAAGAGGAGATTTTATCATAGATTTAGGTAATTTTTGTATGTATTTTCAATATACAGATGTGATTAATGCACTGCAGAGGATACTTGTCATGGTTCACTCTAGAAATAAAACAGGTGTATAATTTTGGCCTGTATTAAGAATTCTATCTTCATTAGTCATTGAAGGGAGTTGTAGTATGTCTGAGAAGGGGAAAGATAAACCCCAAAACCGAAGCCACCTGATAACATTCATCTCTTAAGCGGCCTCCTTTTCTTTTTAAGCATCCAACTCTTGCCTGGCAATTTCGTTAGCAACTGGAGATATGATCTCTTGGAGAGAGAAATTATTTTTTAACAAGGCAATGTTGTTTCCTAAGCTTTCTACTAAGTTTTATGGATCAATGACGATGTTTTGTAAGCTGTTCAAGGCAAATGTGAAGTATTGTTCTGTTCAGTCAAGTTGCTCGAAAAAATAGTCTTTTAGAAGACTTTCTAATGAGGGAAGGAAATACTACAACTGTGCGCACACAAAATCTCATGAAGAGGTTGCGTAGCGCTGCACAGAACACCGTTCAGTACCCTGATAGGTGATCAGAGAAGTGCACCAGATCTCGATGAATGACAAGGCCCATAGGCTGCTACAGAGGTACCTGATGGCTGGTTCCTATTGTATATGATTTGCCTTCTTGCCATGTGATTTGTGGCTTTGTGATTTTTTTGCTATGCTGAAAGGTGTGAACTGTAATATTTTTGAAAATTTCAGAAGTACCATAAAGGAAGAATTGATGTGTTTGAACACTTTACTGAATGGTTGTTATCTGAGAGTATGAAGGTGTTAATGTGATTTTCATTATAAATTCGTGTGACCAATATTCTACACCTACTCCAGGTGATCCTACTCTGGCAGGGCGGTTGGACTCTAAGATCTTTCGAGGTCCCTTCCAGCCCCTAACATTCTGTGATTCTGTAATTCTAATAGAAGGCACCTAGCTCCCATCCATTACTTGGTCTTCTCTGAAAGAGAAATTGGGAAACTTGATAGGAAACTAAGTGCAAGGCAACTTTCGTTTAATTGCTAAATGTGTTTTAATAACAGTTGCTTTTCATGCCACTTGACTGACGTATTCTGAAACAACATGAAAAGTTTGGAGTTTGGTCTCGAGATTCTGTTTTACTTTAAATTATAACTCTTGAGTTTTGATGTCTGTTTAAGTAAGGTTTCTTCATATTAAGCTTCAAACTTGATCTACCACTAGTTATTACTTCTATTTAAGGTTTGATCATACACCGATGTAAATAATAAAGCTTTTAATATCAGTCAAAATGCACATGATGCTGAAACTGTCTAACTTCATAGCATGTTATGCTGTATCATCTGTGACCCTCTCAAATGCTGTCCCTTGCTATATTGTGTCAGCAAGGTGAAGCAGTGTTAGTTTTATTAGCATTAATGCTGCTGTCCTCTTCCCAGTTAACAGCATTATCACTAGGTTTACCTGCAGAAATAAGGATTCAATTTGCTTTTTCTTTTTCCTACTTAGGGGGCTCGAGGCTTTCCTGGTGCTCCTGGCCTCCCAGGTCTCAAAGGTCACAGGGTAAGAAAAAAGATTTTCCCTCTCCTTGTAGATGATGTTTCCAGGCAGGTTCAATATAAAGATACTCAACTTCTTTCGTATTAGGGATGAATTTGACCACACTTCTAATCCTCCCAACTGCAGCAGAATCACTGGCATTTGAGGGCATTTGAAAAGGGCCTTTCAAAAAATTAATGCTATTGCCCTTTAAGCTGACCTCTGTATTATTCTCTAGTTCTTTCTTCACTCTATTTTCAAATGATCTGGGAATCTGGAAGGAGCTTGGATGAGCCCTGCCAAGCTTCAGGAGGCACAAACCTGACAGTTCTCTTACTTTGTTGGCAAGTATTGCATTAGGGTGGAGAACTTGAGAGGTGGATATGTTTGCAACATGGAGTCATTACAAATTACCAAGTTTTCTGGCCAGAATTTTACTTTGGGGAGGAATAAATAGGTTTCCTATGGCTCAGAGCCTCCTTCTTGTTATTTTAGGATTATTTTTTTAAAACATTCCGGTTTTAAAAAGGAAACTAAATCCAAGGAAATGTACCTTGTACAAATGGTTTCCATTTAGGAAATGTTTAAAAACTTTATTCCATCTGTTTTTTTTTTCTTTTTTATGTTTTTCTTTTCTTACTCTTGCCACCCCAGATCCATTCTTAACACTTTAGTATGGAGTTATTTTAACAATAATAGTAGAATGCTCTGTCTCTGTGTGTACATATATAAATACAATTTCTCCATATTTTTATAACTCTTACAGGGCTTGAAAGGACTTGATGGTCCAAAAGGTGAAATTGGAGCAGCTGGAGCAAAGGTATTTTCATAGCCCAAAGAACTAAATGCTTATGCATGTTTTCTATAATGCCAAATTAATGAAACGTAGATCTTTCGAATGCTGCTTTGTACCCTCTCCTGCCAGTGCTCCTTGTATGAAGTGAAGAGGCTACATGGAATCGTCCAGTTTTACTATTTGATCCATAAACACTGCTATACAATGACATGTCTGGGCTTTTATGGGAAGAGAGCTCAATAGTGCCACTCACAGTTTCAGCTGGGGCTCAGTTTTAGGTAGCCTGTAAGGTACCACAAGGTGAATCGACTGTGGTTTCTGACAGCTATGCAATACTGAAAACAACAAAGTCCATTAACCAGGAGCCCATGCACATCTTGCAGTTTTCCACTTGACTGGTTTGTGTGACCGAGCTCAGAGAGGAAAACCAGATTTGTAACATTTTTTTTTATAAAATAAAGCAATATATGACTAAAATCTGACTCTCTTCTGGATTACCATACTAGAGATTCGCTTAAAAGAGGCAGACATTGGAGAGTAGAGAGAATATATTTTATCAAGCTGACTGTTTTTCACCTAACAATTTTATTCTCTTTTTTGGACCCTCTGTGATACTGTAGCACCCTTAGACTTCAGCTCAAAGCAGTGGTAACACAGAATAGGCAGCTAGAGACAATCATTTCAAGATGGATTAAAAGTTATTTTGAAATAGCATAGAAGCCTTTTTTTCAGACTTTTCCATATTGACCAGTGCTGATGCTGAAACATTTTTGGCCCAGTGTAGGTGGTAATCACCACTGGGACAAAGCTATTCCTTTAGATTAAAAACATATTAAATGAAGCAAATCTTCCAACATCTAAATTTAAATATGAAATCAATAGTTAAGGAGAGTTCGTGTAAGAAAAGATTTCTTTCCTGTGATTGCCTACCACTTTCTGTGGAGACAACAACAGCAGAAGACTTGGTAGAAACAGTGCAGGAGGCAGCGTGGGCTATTAGGACAGGTCAGAGTGAAGTCTGCTTCACTGAGAATCTGTAAATACCGCATTTCCCGTCACTATGGGGACAGTGCTCTTGGATGCACACAGGTGACTGTGCAAATCTGCCTCTTGGGTCTAGCGTAAGTGCAGAGGACAGGGATGAAATATGCAACTTTATTTTCCTCTAACCTCTTGCCTTTAATGATGTAATTTCTTTTCTGTTTGTAGGGAGAATCCGGGCCAACAGGTGCCATGGGTGCAACAGGTCCTTTAGTGAGTGTCATGTGCATTGAGTATTACCGAAGCGGTTCAAGACTGTAACAGCTGTTGCCAATAGGAATTTTAAGGTTTTGATATCTGTACTTGATGTCATGAAGCTGAATTTCTTTCTTGTAATTAAGACTTTGTTTTCTAATATGCTAACAGTAAATTTGGTCCACTGTAAGCTGTTACTCTGCAATTTACAGACATAGACAATAACAATAAATCAGAAGGTTCAATGAGAACTTGAATGTAGGTTTTGTGATTGTGTATTCACGTGATGAATTTTTTTTTCACATGTTTATGCTTTATGTGGAGTGATTTCAATGTGATTGAACTGGATTAGGTTGTTCTGAGATAGAAATGGAATAATTTAGGTCAGAAATGCACTAGCTAAGAAAACTACGAACAGAGGATTTTGGAGATTATGGTGAGGTTAAGCATACATGACACGGAAATGAAACCAAGAGAATTTTTCTCAGAGTAGTTTTCCTTCAGATGTGGTTTTTGGACAACTGAATGCTTGTGAGCAGTGTAATGTGTCAAAAATTAACTTTCAGAAGTGCTTCTGGAAGTAAAGCACCTTTCTAATATCAGATAATGACATCTCTCTGCAAAGCACTATCTTGTGTCATGCAGAAAATAATATCGCTGAAGTAGAACCTAGTTTGTGAATGATTCATAGTTAATGAGATTGCATTATTGATCTTGGTGAGTATATACAGAATTTATTCTAATGTGTTTAAAACTAGACATATTGTTGGAACAGGCAAAGAGAAATTACAGTCTATTAAATTTCCATTAAGCAAGCCTGTGAGGCAGCGAGGATTTGTTAGCTCCTACTTCTTTCCTGCTATAGCCAAGATAAGATACACCTACAGGAAGTAAAAAGGTAACTTGGTTCTGTAACTGTTGTTCACATCACCTGTCCTTATCATGCTTGTAGTCTCAGTGAACCTGATCATCATCTTGTTAAAAGTAAACAAAGACTGATCAGAAAATTGCGGAAGAGTGATACAGTGCAAAACTTATTTTGAAGGAAAATTCAAGAATATTTAGAAGAAAAAGAAGAAAATGAAAAAAAAAAAAAAAAAGAGGGTGGTGTGCATTCTGTCCACTATGAAGGAAAAGTAAAAGTCAAGCGAACTATATGATCCTTTTTATTATTCTGCAATGATGAGCTCCTAGAGTAATGCATTTTTTGTTCTCTCTTCAAGGGACCTAGAGGAATGCCTGGAGAAAGAGGACGAATTGGACCACAGGGTGCCCCTGTAAGTAGGATATTCCTTCTCTCTCCTGTTAATTCTTCCCGTTTTACTTAAATTTAAATCACTGAGTCTGGAAATGTTTGTTGATGTGACTGCTAGGGAGTTCCATGTTGAGTTCTGCTGTAGCTTAAGTTAGGGCCTGAGCAGTTTTGTGGGGTGAGACCTTTACTGTAAATTTCAAAAATCAAAACCAGTTTTAAATGGAGAATGCTAGCTGTATGGTAATTTCTCATACCAGTACTGCCCATTTTTTGTTTCTGTGAAATTTTTCTTGAGAGGCTATTTTCACCAAAAATTACTGAACTAGAAATAATATGTATTGATATTGTCCTGAAAAAAAGTTTAAAATGAAAATTTAGACTTTTAATTTAAATTGTCTTAGAATTTAATTCCCTGGAATAAAACTGTCTTCTTAAAAATTATTTTGCTTTTTAGCAAAAAGAAGGATTAGTCTTTATATGAGATCATATTTGAGTAGAGCTTTCTTGCTGTTGCTTTATGTCCAGTGTCAAGTGTTGCTTTTTCTGGCACTTCTCCCCATGAGTTTTATGTGCTCCATACAATTACACTGTCAAAATATTGTCTTCTCTGAAAATAGAGAAATCCATTTACTTCAGAGGGAGCATAATTTCTTCCAGAAGTTTTCCATGCCAGTGTTTGGAAAAGTCTGCAGTCCAGCATTTCTTTGATCACTTTAGTATGCATGGCTCTTATCACAAACACTAACAATAAATAATAATAAAAAATATTAATTAAAGTTCTTGTAAATATTCTCTCTTGTCCATTTTTATATCTAGGGTGGACGTGGCCAGCATGGTATGCCTGGGAAGCCAGGACCAATGGTAGGTTTCTTTCTTAAGAACCTTTTTTTTTCACCTTTTATTTGCCACTTGCCTTTTGACACTGTAAAAAGAAGGACAAAAACTGTTGGTGGTTGCTGGTAAAAGTAAGTGCACCTGGAATTTTCTGTGATTCCTAGTTCTACTCATCATAGCTTTATTGCTGCCTTCTGAGAAATTATACTCTCTTTTAATTTGCAGAGGAGTAAACTATAGCGTCTTCCCTAGAGGGGTAATGTTTCACTGCTTTTATGAAACAGGGTCTATATTGTATGGAAACGAGTGTCTTAAAGATATGCACTGTAATATAAAACAGTTTATGATTGTGTGTTGTCTTCCTTCGCAAACAAAGTTGACAAATGAGGTTGCACTCATTCTAGCAAGAAGAAATGCCACTCATCGATAGCAAAACTTGCTACCTGCAATTGATCCATTCCCAAACTTGTGAAAGATAGCCTTCTGATGTTGAACATTCACACATTGGACTGAAGAACCAGAAGCCTGTGTGTGAATGTCTGCTAATCCGAGAAAGCTTGGTATGTGTGACTGTAGTAGTTCTCACACGACTGCAACAGGGCTGAAGATGAATGGCTTTTTAAACTGTGAGTGTTGGTGTATCCAAAGCGTAACGGTTTCAATCCTAGGTTCCAATCTCACAGTGCATTTGCAAAATGCATTTGAGTTAATTTGCATAAGCAGATGGGTTAGGAAGCCAGTGGGATTGTTCACATCCATACAGTTAAATGTTTGTTGCTTTTGTAAATGAAAACTTACGATGATTTTGTACTGTTTGTTCAAGGCCAGTTTCCATCTTAAAAATGTGGTGTTCTTTTTTTTATTTTTTAATTTTTTTTAAAAAGCATTAATTCTGGGATGTGCTTGACAGTTTCTGCCTCCAACATGAACCTTTACTGCTTTATGATATTCAACTTTAAAAAAAAAACAACAAAAAACCAAACCAAAACCCACCACACCAAAAAAATTCCCTTCAAAACCCCAAATCGCACCTGCCTGCAATTAAAATTTCATTCTGTGCATGCTCTTTGTTTAATAGTCTTGATGTCATTTTAATGCTGCATTATTACAAAGGTAATTAAGAAATAATTAACTGTAATTGAAGTTCAAAAAATGAATGTAATGTCTAAAAGCTACAAACCCCAATTATTTAGTGTATTGTGAAAAAAGCGTAACTTTTTAGAAAAAACTTTGAAACAAAAAATTCCTCAGTATTGTAAACAAATGATAAACTTTTAAAAAAACTGGGTCCAGAGCTATGAAATTCTGCATGGAGCTTGGCATGATACAGGAGCTGAGCCACACTGGACATGATAATTGGTCAGCTAACATTTTTTGTAAAATCTCATGTAGTGTCTCAGAAGAGATACTGGTATTTAATGCATATGTTTTTCATTGAAGGAAGTGTTAATGAATTTTATTGTTATTTGGGTCAGTGCAGTATATGCCATAATTCTGGAATTCTTTCTGCAATAAGAGAGAGGTTTGGCAGACATATATTTGTGATCTAATAAACTGGAACATAGGTTTTCAGAAATTACTTAGTGAGCTGTTACATTAGTTCTGTAGAAACCCAGTACAAGGCCATGGCCGAAATGTTGTCTGTAATTAATGCTTGATGGGGCAGATTGTGCTTATTAAGTTTGTCATCAGAGCTTTATTATATAGAACATTTTTTCACAATATACATCATATTGTACAAAAAGAGAGAAAATGAGGAAAAGATAAAGAGGAATCATCTGGAAACAGCACTGTAGTGAATGTTTATAACCACTGTGTGCCGCCATCCAGAGAGCTTATAATACAATAGAAACATCTGATGATGAATGCCTTCTTCATTATAAGAAGCATTATTAAAATGGAAACAGCTTACAAGTTTACTCTAAAACTCTTATTTGGAAGTCATTCCATTTAGCAAAACAAGGTTTCTGTCATGCCATATAGGCATATTCAGGTGCATACCTTGAAGATTGTTTTCTAGTGAGTTTGGACAGTCTGCTATGTAATGCAGCCCCAGCTGTTTGCATCCCTACCCAAACTTCATGTCCTTGCAGTCACAGGAGGTGCACCTGCATTCTCAAGTGTAATGCACCAAGAATTTGGCTCTAGAAACAGAAATAATGTAGCCACATTAAAACTATGGTCTGCGCAAGCTGTCAGCCCTTCTTAGATACAACATTGACTATTTCAAGATGTAATGCTGTTTGGAAAAAGCTATACTGGTTCACGGAGCTGAAGATGTACCTCCTCTGCACAGCACTCTGTTTCAAGGTGTGGCATAAGCTAGCCTTTCCTCCACTTCCTTTGTCCAGAAATACGTGGCAATCTCTGAACAAAAATCCAAGCGGTAAACTGTCTCTGATGCACGTCTTTGTCTATACAGCCTTGAAAATTTGATACAAAACCTGTGGTTTAATGTTTGCAAATTAATTTGGCTGTGACTTTGGAAATCTCAATGGGGCAGGAGGGTAGGAAGCAGGGCAGGTAGTTGCATAGCCTTTAATTGTGTTTTCACTTGTCATGTTACTTAGCCCAAAAATCTTGTCTAGTAACCAAATTGTTTTTTTTTTTT
>VWZK01012990.1:0-47182 GCA_013396935.1 Baryphthengus martii | reverse complement strand
TTTTTTTTTTTTTTTTTTTTTTGCATTCTGTAGGACAAATTGCAATCACTTAACAAATATCTGATCTTTTTGTGACCATAACAGAGTAGTAGCATAGATATAATAAAGGATGTAATATTTTGTTAAAAACTAGAGTTGAAAAACAATTGCTATAATAATCGTCAACTGTCTACATTGCAATTTGTTCATTAATAGCTGAATCAAGAGCCGTAAATTTCTGAAGACAGTAAATACATTATTAAAATAAACGCTGCACCACAATTCCATAAAATGTATGTGTATCATTTAGAAAAATGGTATTTATAATTATTTTGGTATTATTATTAATGAATGTTATGTGACTAAAAAATACATTTAAGCTTAGAACCATATATACCCAGTGATTAGATACTCATGTGTATGATCTAAACTGCAGAATTATAGTTTTGTGTGTCTGTCTTTTATAGGGTCCGCTGGGCATTACTGGTTCACCAGGTTTTCCAGGTGTTCCTGGTGTAAAGGTAAAAAAAAATAGAATAAAAATATCTTTTTAATATGTCTAACAACACAGAATTAAAAAATGTGCACCAGACTACACGGTGTTTAGGCTGACATGTCACAGGTTGCTGTGAAATCAGTCTTAGTCAAGACCTTAAGACAGAAAGTAGAAATCAGAGGCTAAATAAAGGAATTGCATTTCAGCACAGTTTGGATACTTCCTTTGCTTTCACTTTTGCTTGAGCTAAGGGGTGATTATAAGATGACTGTCATGCTGTTCCTCAGGAGTTTTGTCCAGTATTTATAAAGATTAACAAGATGCATTATTAAAAGTTAAGGTGCAAGGACAAGTCTAAGAGAGAATAGAAGCGGTGCTTTCTAAAGCTGAAACTTCCAGTTTCAGACACCACCACTTTTTGAGATGACCTAGAGACTGGCAAAGAAAGTTCTTGAGCCCCAATAGATATGTACCTCAGTTCATCACAACAGAGCAAATTATTTTTATCACCTTCTGTGTCTCTGTGTGGTTGGGCTGAAATGGAAAACTTTCACTGTCTGCAGCAGTGTCTTTTTGGGACTTTCCTCTCTTGTTTTTCAAGAAAGTGCTCATTATTTTTTTTTTTTTTCCTGCGCGTGTGAACGTGTCTGCAAACACAGAAAAGAGAACCCATACAGCTTCCTTATACTTTTCATACTTGCCCTCCACCCAGTTGCTCCTCTTTGTTCCTTTACACTCCTAAAGCAAGACTGGAAAAAATTATACAAGGAGAAATTGTCAGTTAGTCTGGTAGCCAAGTTCAGCAGATGTTTTGTGTTGTTGTGAATCTGGCAACATTCATGAAACAGTTTGTTTGGAAACAAACCTTAATAAGAGCATTAACATAATGTATACAGTTTAAAGATAGACCTTTTAATGAATGTTACAAGATGTTTTGGTGTGGCTAAGCACTGCTTAATACCTACATAAACATTTGGAGAAGCTGTCACTTGATGAATCAAAGAAAGCTTTTGAAAAGGAGGAGCTACCTTTAAATTTGATCATCAGATGATATAAAATTGGAATATCTGCTTTGTACTTATAAAACCTAAGCAGACTATTCAATGAAGATATAGACCTCAGTTATGAAGATGTGATATTAACGGCTATCAGTTCCAAAAGGCAAATTTCCTATATAAAGATAAAATTCAAAGGAGATGTGAAGAGGAATTTTTTTATGTGAGCATACAGTCCAATCTTGCAGGGATTTTGTATCTAATATAGTGCTGCAACAGTGAGTTAATCTTGTACTGTGAAAAAACTCCAAACAGGTACGTTATTTTTAAATTTTAAGCCTCAGCTATTAATGAACCTAAAGGAACTTGTCAAATTACAGATACATACTGGGATTTTAGAGAGAGGTGTCTATCCAAAATATTTTATCTGATTTGGGCCACTGGATATAGTGCTGCTTCTCTGTAGAAAGTTTCCTTGTCCTTATATACGTTGAGGAAAAATTTTGTTTGTACTTTTAAAGTTTACATTGACACAGAGGTAGTAGAAGCAGAATTAGGTAAGCAAAAATATATTTTAAGAATAATAAACTATTTCAAATCCTCAATTGTTTTTCTTTTATGAATTCAATATTCCTCTTTAGTTACTTTGTAGTGCTACCTTTTAGAGCAAAATTATCTCCAGTTGTTTTCTCACGTGAAATCTTAGGGTGAAGCCGGTCCAACAGGTCCTCGTGGCCCTGAAGGTCCTCAAGGACAAAGAGGTGAAACAGGTCCACAGGGCCCAGCTGGATCACAAGGTCTTCCTGTAAGTACAATAAAATGAGTTCCTCAAGTGCTCAGCTTGCGCATGTTGCCTCTTTCTAGGGAATTTTAATATCCCACTTGATAGACACTGTGTTTTGCTCAAATTACGTTTTTTCCCAGGAAAGAAAAGGTCTCATTCACTTGTTTAGTGCTTATTTTGTTAAAAGTAGCTTTTCATTATTTAAATAAAACAATTTTGAAAACTGAAAGTTACACAGTTTGCTGCAGTCTTAATCCTAGAAGGACTTTAAAACTCAAGCTTAAACATATAAGATCTTAAAGGTTAAAAGTCACATCAACTTGCATGCTTTGTTACCCATACTAGCATTTGCACAGGTAGAGCATACGTTGCTGTATTTGTTTAATAGCCTTTATCATCTAGTCTTGTAAAGTGAATAAAACAACTATCTTCTCCTCTTGTTATCAATACCTTCCTAATTAAAATTAATTTTAATGATTGGTACATTATTTTTAGGGTGCTGAAGGGACAGATGGCTCCCCAGGTGCTAAAGGCCCTTCTGTAAGTAATCGGATTTCCTGTTGAAGATATTGTGTAAGTGAATTTATTTTGTTCCCTTACTGTGCTTGCTATTCCTTCTATTTGTAGGGATCTCCAGGCACTGGAGGCCCCCCTGGATTATCAGGTCCACCCGGTTCCCCAGGACCGCAAGGCAGTACTGGCCCGCCTGGTATTCGAGGCCAACCGGTAATGATGTTTTTGTGGAAATTGTAAAGTCTTGCAAATGTGTTACTCTGTGAAACTAAAATAGTGATTAGCAGTGCAGTTCCTTTAAATAAATAATAAATTAATAGCATGCTAGTGAATATGCTGGAACTCGGATCTTGTGAATCCTCTGTGTCCCCAAAATACTGGTTTTGCTTTCTTAGAGGTCTAAGAAAGAAGAGTTTCTATATAAACCTGGACAAACATTAACAGTTATCTCCTGAAATTGCCTCATTTAATCATCATAAACAAGAATGCTAAGGGGAAAGACAAACCATTATAAGCATCCTAGTATATTGCCTACAGCTAGTTACTAAACTAGGAAATGTATTTCTGTTTCATAGCATAGTACAAAATGGTCAAATGATTTATGCAGAGTTTTAACGTTGTGGGTGTTATTCATGTCTTTGTTCTCAGGGAGATCCTGGTGTCCCAGGTTTCAAGGGAGAAGCAGGACCCAAAGGTGAACCTGTAAGTCTCCATACGCTTTGTAAGATGAAAAGGAATCAGAAAGGCTTGTATAAGTATTTTGAATAAGTTCTTAGAGTTTTCAAGACAGACACTGCTGATAATCATAATCTTGAGAGTAACTATTACGGATGACAAAACACCGTGAACTGGACTAGACAATACTAATTATGAAAGGCAAACAATATCCTTTGATGTCATAAATCACCTACCCAAAGTAGGCCTTGCAGGCCTCAAGGACAGAAAAACCAATTAGTGCATAAACTGAGATTTCTATAGATTATTTACAGATGTATGGTATAAATAGCTGTTTACCCCACAGCTAATATTTGTGGAAGGTTTTTTGAAAACATGTCTAATTCCCTGGTGTAGCCATATGAGTTTTGGAAGAAAGGTGATTCTGCAGAGTTGGAAACAATTTGACTTGTCACTCAGTCTATAGTTTTTCTTTCTCACTAGTTAAATGACCATGTAATAATTGACAAAAACACACAGATGAAGTAATGATTTCCTTACCATTCACCATCTTCTTTGAGAATTTCTACTAGAGTCTCACTGATATTTGAATCCCTTGCAGCTTGTTCAATAAGTACAAATTACTGTGTGTAGGTGATTATAAACAGCACTGGTCACCTCAACTACAGAACTGGAGTTTATTCATAGTGCACATCTTCATGAAATACTAGGTTATAAACATTGTAAAAGAGAAAAGCTGATGCTGAAAAGCTACATTTTAAACTGATTCAAAACCTGTTTTTTTTCTCCTTTTTTTTTTTTTTTTGAAAAATATTTGTGATATTTACAAGACAACCTGTTTCAGTATGCCTGAGAAGTGGTGAGCTTAACAGTGATTTTTTCAAAAAATATTTTACTTTCACTAGGGTCCACAAGGCCCCCAGGGTCCCACTGGCCCTGTAGGTGAAGAAGGGAAAAGAGGTCCTCGAGGTGATCCAGGGTCAGTAGGTCCTCCAGGTCCTGTTGGAGAAAGGGTAAGCCACCCAAAGGAATACTACTTCTTGAGAGATGCACTGCTAAGCTGAAAAACCCCTTGACGTAACCATGAATCTTCTTACACCTTCCAGTATCTGAAGGGGGCCTACAAGAAGCGGGCAAGGAACTTTTTAGGATGTCGGGTAGTGATAGGACAAGGGGGAATGGATTCAAACTAGAGGAGGGTAGATTTAGATTGGATGTTAGGAAGAAGTATTTCACCATGAGGGTGGAGAGACACTGGAACAGGTTGCCCAAAGAGGTGTTGGAAGCCTCATCCCTGGAAGTTTTTAAGGCCAGGCTGGATGGGGCTCTGGGCAACCTGATCTAGTGGGAGGTGTCACTGCCCATGGCAGGGGGATTGGAACTCGATGATCTTCAAGGTCCTTTCCAACCCTGATGATTCTATGTTTCTGGGTATAGTCAAGCTTGATTTTCTTAACAGTAGTTAATACTGTGCATTATTTTTTACACTGGATATTTTTTTTTTGTGGATTCAGTGCACAGGATATTATGGTAGGAGAAATGATGGAGATACAATGAACTACTCTGCAGATTTTTTTGCTTAACCCTGTGAAAATGGTCATTTTGCTTTCAGTAAGGCTGTTCACATGAAAGGAGCTGTTGAGCTTGCATGAAAGAAACACTGGTTTTTTTGCCACTCTAAGTGGTAAAAAAAACAAATTTGAAGTGTCAAAATAAGAAAGTTGTAAGGAAATGAACCCCAAACCATAAACCTAGTACTTTATTTGCCATAAGTTTTGTAGAAATTAAGGTAATCATCTTGTATCTGTGACTTTTCTAGGGTGCTCCTGGAAACCGAGGTTTTCCAGGTTCTGATGGCTTGCCTGGTCCAAAGGTAAATGAAGTTAAACTGTCCATCTTTTGGAAAAAAAGAATAATAATGAATGTATTAATGATTTGGAACTCAGTTTGCAAAAATAGGTCCTTAATAGAAGATACTTGTTTCATTTAACCTTCTCTTACTGTTGCTGTTCTACCTGTTAACTAGTAGCTCGTTGGTATCTTTCTAGGGAGCACAAGGAGAGCGTGGTCCAGCAGGTTCTTCTGGTCCCAAAGGAGGTCAGGGAGATCCCGGACGTCCTGGTGAGCCTGGCCTCCCAGGTGCAAGGGTAAGGAACTAACAGCAGTACACTATAAACCATGGCATTTTTCATTTTCAAAAGGCCACAATGAACTTTGCCAAGTTAAGAAGCTGTTACACGAGGACGGACTCATTTCTGCAGAGCCACTGACTAATGAGGTAGATGCCCTGGTGACAGAGGATACAAAGAAGGCGGAGTTACTGAATGCCTTCTTTGTCTGTGTCTATTCTGCTGGAGGCTGTCCTCGGGAGCCCCAGACCAGTAAGGCCCCAGAGGAAGTCAGGATAAAGGAGGAGTTTCCCTTGGCTGATGAGGACTGGATTAGGGACCAGTTAAGCAATCTGGACATCCGTAAACCCATGGTCCTGATGAGATGCACCCACATGGAAGTCATTGCTAGGCTACTCTCCATCATCTTTGATAAGTCTTGGGAAACAGGAGAGGTGCCTGAGGACTGAAGGAAAGCAAATGTCACTCCGGTCTGCAAAAAGGGGCAAGAAGGAGGACCTGTGTAACTATAGACCAGTCGACTTCACCTCCATCCCTCGAAAGGTGATGAAACAACTTATCCTTGGTGATGTTTCTAAGCGTTTCAAGGATAAGAGGGTCATTAAGGGCAGTCAACATGGTTTTACCAAGGGAAAGACATTTGACCCACCTGATAGCCTTTTATGAGGACGTAACCAGGTGGATAAATGATGGTAGAGCAGTGGATGTGGTTTATCTTGATTTCAGTAAAACATTTGACACTGTCTCCCACTGCATCCTCGCAGCTAAACTGAGGAAGTGTAGTCTGGATGATCGGGTAGTGAGGTGGATTGCGAACTAGTTGAAGGATAGAAGTCAGAGAATTGTGGTCAATGGGACAGGGTCTAGTTGGAGGGCTTTATCTAGTAGAGTCCCTCAAGAGTCGATACTGGGACCAGTACTATTCAATATATTCATCGATGACCTGGATTAGGCAACAGAGTGCACTGTCAGCAAACTTGCTGAGGAGTGCACTCTGTGGAGGAGGAGTGGCTGACGCACCAGAAGGCTGTGCTGCCATTCAGCGAGGCCTGAACAGAGTTGGGCGGGGAGAAATTTAATGAAATATAACAAGGACAAGTGTAAAGTCTTGCATCTGGGAAAAAAACACCCCAAGTAAGAGTATAGGTTGGGGAATGACCTGTAGGAGAACAGTGTAGAGGAAAGGGACCTGGGGGTCCTGGTGGACAGCGGGATGACCATAAGCCAGCAATGTACCCTCGTGGCCAAGAAGACCAATGGCGTCCTGGGGACTATTAGAAGGAGTGTGGTTAGTAACTCAAGAGAGGTTCTCCTCCCACTCTACTCTGTCCTGATGAGGCTGCATCTGGAATATTGTGTCTAGTTCTGGGCCCTTCAGTTCAAGAAGGACAGGGAACTGCTTGAAAGAATCTGGCTCAGAGCCACGAAGATAATTAAGGGAGTGTAACATCTCCCTTATGAGGAAAGGCTGAGAGATTTGGGTCTCTTTAGCTTGGCGAAGAGACTGAGGGGTGACCTCATTAAAATTTATAAATATGTAAAGTGTGAGTGTCAGGAGGATGGAGCCAGGCTCTTCATAGTGACATCCAATGATAGGACAAGGGGCAAAGGGTGCAAGTTGGAGCATAGGAGGTTCCATGTGAACATAAGGAAAAACTTGTTTACCGTTAGGGTGACAGACACTGGAACAGGCTGCCCAGAGAGATTGTGGAGTCTCCTTCTCTGGAGACATTCAAAACCCACCTGGACGCATGCCTGTGTGGCCTACTCTAGGTGATGCTGCTCTGGCAGGGGGGTTGGACTAGATGATCTTTTGAGGTCCCTTCCAACCCCTAACATTCTGTGATTCTGTGATACTTAAAGGCCAAAATAGCTGTCTTTTTCTCAGCTGTGTTCGGAAGCACAGGTTCTATTTGTCTTCAAAAAAGGAAAAGTAGCTCAGATTGAGACCAGCTAACGCAATCGAAGGAAGTGAACCATAGAAAACATGAATGGAAGGCCAAATTAATCGAAGGCCAACCTTTATTAAATTAATGATTGATAAGTTATATAGTTGAGAGGTGCATGTAATCTAGAGATTTTTTTTCAGGAAAAATATTTGAGAAAAATTTGGAATATCACAAAAGAAGAGAAAGGAAGCAGCAAGTATACGATGTGATACAGATCACTGGGTAGTGTTGATATACAGATGATCCTGTGAGAAGCTCAAGAAGTTTAGAAGCAAGAAGAGGGAGTATAGGAAAATGGAAGATCAAAGACAGTGCAGGATGAAGCTGTGAAATGAATATAAGGGTGAAGACCTTTGATACAGAGAAATTTGTGCTATGGTAGTAACTGAGCATATATTTTAGATTTGTTTATGTATCTCGATATTGTTCTAGAATTACATGCACAGCCTTAACACCAAAATTATTCCCACTTGTAGGGTTTGACAGGAAATCCAGGTGTTCAAGGCCCTGAAGGAAAGCTTGGCCCCTTGGTAAGTGACAGGAAAATTAGTCCATTCAGTAATGCCACATTAATTCAAAGGTCTAAAATAAATTACTTTTACTAATATTTACTAACATATTGATTTCTGAGGGTTCATAAATTGTTCACTTTAGATTCCCCACTCCAAAATCAATGCAGATAATGTTCCTTCAGTTTTGTCTGTGTAGCAGTGCCTGTGGTTCAGCAGTTACTACAATATTTTTAAACTAACTATCCATTTCAGGAAACAATAAAGTATTTGTACATAATGGCTCAGTGTTAGTAATTGCATAGTATTTAGTTAAATCAAGCAGTATGGCTAAAGCTATGTCTGCTTTAAAAACATTTTAACTGATAACTGTAAACACCAAACCAGGTTAATGTTATTTTTTTTATCTATGCAAATATTTTCTAGGGTTAAATAGGTTCATATGAATACATATGTCTATAATATAATGTGGAAAATGCTTTATCTCTGTAGGGTGCTCCTGGAGAAGATGGACGTCCAGGTCCAGCAGGTTCAATAGGAATCAGAGGTCAGCCAGGAAGCATGGGTCTTCCTGGGCCAAAGGGTAGTAGTGTGAGTATTACACCTGCTACCCGAGATTTGTTTAATTTTAAACATTTGCGTAGATTTTAGTCGATGAAAACAGTATGTAAAAACAGTATTTTTTATTTCTGCAAATTAGGGTGATCCTGGAAAACCCGGAGAAGCGGGCAATGCAGGTGTCCCAGGACAGAGAGTGAGTGTGACTGTTATTTGCAGTGGTAACAGAAAATTATGCTTTTCTGTTATATATGTTCACTATACAAGACTTCTTCCTATATCATTTTAATTTAGGGAGCCCCAGGTAAAGATGGTGAAGTTGGTCCTTCTGGTCCTGTTGGCCCACCAGTAAGTCACTTTTACCATTCTACTTGCCTACCTGTCACTCCATCCATTCATTTTCTGGTTCTGTTTTTGTCTATCTTCATGCCAGTTGTTGATTTCAAACAAAAAATCCCAATAATATTTAGAGAAAAAGTTTTTCTAGAAAAATGGGAAGCTTCGTATTGAAAAATATATATGTTAGTAGTCTAATTCCTTTCACTGACCATTGCAAAAAAACAGTGCAAGAAGCAAAATTTTCTCATAGTTCATTTTCCTATCTTCTTTGGTTTCAATGGAACTGAGTGTTTTCCTGTCAGCACAGAAATTTTTGGGGGAGGATCTTAAAAAAATAGAATACATCTTATTACATCTTTTAGATAGGGTCTGTCTTGGCCTAAGGTAAGTAAAAATGTATCACGAACAAATATGTAATTGACAGTATATATATATTCAGGGAGAAGAAAAATAATGGAGCTGGCCTGTATTCCTCTACTCCATACTTATTACTTTCTTTCGTGTAGGGTCTGGCAGGAGAAAGAGGAGAACAAGGCCCTCCAGGTCCTACAGGGTTTCAGGTACGTGCATTCATTATTTTTTTAAGAAAAAAAAATTAACAGTCACGTCTATATCAACTTAAATTAGAGAAATTCAATCAAGTGGTATGTAGCAAAAAACAAGTTCAGACCTAAGGCAATAATACTCAGAATAATTAGCGATACTTAGCTTTCACATCAGCTGTGCACTAAACTGAACAGGTAAAGGCTTAAATATCAGCTCTTGAGAAATACCCTTGAGAAAACCTTTGTTGTTTTTCAGTTTTAACTTGGAGATTTCCCAAAGATATTCCAAATATGGTGTAAAAGAATTGTTTTGATAATGCAGTATTAAGTCAATCTCTGTTAAAAGAGAACTTTAGTTTTTGATACGTACATGTCCTACAAATGTTGAAGAAGAGCTGCCATCTCATTTATAAGGTGAAACACTTTTTTGCAATTTTCATTTTCGCTTGGGGATCTCTGAGGGCGTACTCTTGTACTGAGCATAGTATTGCATTTATATTCTTGGTATCTTAGTTAAATCTGTACTTACATAACTTTTTATCATGTTAGTTACTTTTTATTTTTTTTTACAGGGTTTGCCTGGGCCACCAGGTCCTCCAGGTGAAGGAGGAAAGCCAGGTGATCAGGTAATTTCAGTACAATTCACTTCATAAAGTAGTTATTCTCTTTGCAATTTAATTTTCCGCTCTGTTTAGAGATATGTACTGATACAGTCTGCAAGCTGTCTGACAACTGCTTTTTGGAAAAAATAATTGTTAGAATCTGACCATCTTCAGAAATAGCCATCTATATTCCCAGTACTTTTGAAATGAAAATATTTATCTCTAATTTCCACAACTATAAGATTATGAATAATACTTTCGTTCTAATGGTGAGTTCTGTTCTGCTTAGGGTGTGCCTGGAGATCCTGGAGCTGTTGGTCCATTGGGCCCTAGGGTAAGTATTTTCGTTCAGAGTTTAAGCATTCATAACAGTTTTCAAAGGTTGAAAGTTGATACACAATATGGAGTTCAACACCTAAAGTGAATCTTTGACATTTTTCCCCACCAGCAAAGTGGTTGTAAACATGGATACATTTTAAGATAGTTTCTGTAAAACCTACGACCTTTAATGGTTTTGTAGCACATGAAGTAGTGTTGAGTACTAGCTGCTAAATTATTTGGCTTACAGCTGTGAAATGACAGGTTTTAGTTTGCTAAGCAATGCAATATATCCCCTACCTTTAAAAAAACCCAAAAACCAGAAAGCTGTTTTTTGTTTGATCAGTTCTCCTAAAATGTGTTTCCAAGATCTTTGTTCAAATAGCAGTGCTGCACTTAAAGTATTTTGGGGATTTTGTCTACCAGAATGGTACCCTGACTTCTAAACAAGTAATTTTCCGTTTTGTAGGGAGAACGTGGCAATCCAGGAGAAAGGGGAGAACCAGGTGCATCAGGAATTGCGGGTGAAAAGGGTATGGCTGGAGGTCATGGTCCTGATGGTCCAAAGGTGAGCTGAATGGAGATTTGTGTTGCTGCAATGATGTAACTTGTGAATCTGCTCATTTGCACAAACATAAAAAAGACACCTTTTTTACTATAAGAAGTAGATCTTTTCATGAAAGGTATCTTATTTATATAAGTATTCTAGGAGGCTATATGAGTTGTATCAATATAACAATATTAATAGCTTGCAAGTTGCTTAAATATTGAGAAAACACGTTTTCTATTAATTTATGTAGGTTTGAATTTTAAACTGTTTCTTGTATTACCAAGTAGAACTGAGCAAAACCACTTCTGAACTGGAGAATACCCTCTACCCATGCGAAGCCATGGAAGTTTACATGGACACTTGTCAGGGTTGAATGTTTAAAACAAAATGCTGAAAAGACCATGCCTTTCATTCACCTGCAATTGATTTAATTAGGCCTAGGACAGTCATCCAGAGTAGGAAGTGCCTCTAGTAATGTGAGACCTGTAATAGACATGAGCTATAAGAAGCACAGCATAAATAAACCAACTCTGCACTGGCAATTTCTACCTTGTAGCTGCTTTGTGTAACGCATGTGGTATCAAGATCAAGGTAGCAAGATACTCAAGCTTCTTTTTTTTTCCTGTTCTCATCTGTAATATCCACTGAGTAGTTACTAATATATTTGGAAGGGCTGCAGTGTTACAGCTGAACTTCCTGAGTAACACAGTGGGAAAAGAAAAGTATTTGGTCATGAATAAAGTCCCAATGTAAGTGAAAATGATTACTTATAACCATACCTCAAAGACTTTAACACAGGCATAGCATGTTCTTCAGCCTAGAGACAAAGATACTTGTCAGATGAATAGAGAAAAACTTGTTCTTTATTTGTTTCAGGGAAGTCCAGGCCCTAGTGGGACACCTGGTGATCCAGGCCCACCGGGTCTTCAAGGCATGCCTGGAGAAAGAGGGATTGCTGGAACACCTGGCCCCAAGGGTGATAGAGTAAGTCCAGTTATTTCTGATATGCTGAGTAGAACTACCTGTCTCTTAATACTGTAGTTGTTCTAGAGTATGAACTACTCGGCACTCATTGTCATGAATGAAACTTTCTGGGTATTTTCCGTAGGGCGGCGTAGGAGAGAAAGGTGCTGAAGGTACAGCTGGCAACGATGGGGCAAGAGTAAGTAAATCTATCTCTCTTTTTAGACCTACTCTTCACAAACCAGATCGTTTATTGTTCTAGAGGTACTCAGATCATGGAGTTAAACACTACTCAACTTAGCAATATCATAGGTTAACTTCATTCTCATTCCCTCTACCGTCCAAATTTGATCTTCAAGTTTTTCAAGACTGCTGCACACAATGTTTTGGAATGTCTATGTTCCAGTATTTTGTAGAATCACTAATGGGAGTTAAGAGGTGCCAATGGAAAGGATTCCTGGAAGTAGCATGTTCATTTGGGATTCAGCAAATCTAACTATAGTAAAAATCTGAAAAAAGAGACAGACAGAAATCAATAGCCAAAAAGGAAACCCAGCAGTTCTGACTCTTGGGCTAAGGCAGGTGCCTCCTTATTGTTTGGATTGTCACCCATGGTCTGTCCTGAGTTTCACAGGTGAAAATTCCTATAAATGTACTGAGCCCTGTACGGGCTGTAAGTTGCTGACACCTGTAGAACCTTTGAACCTCCTGTGCATAAATAACATGGCTGGTCTACTCACATGCAATAAATCAAATATGTTCAAGACGTTACACTCTCGCTTCTGCATGGACCAACTCTCCAGTAATCCCAAATCTACTGAGTTTGCTGTATATACTCGAGTTAATTTTTAAATAAATTGCATTTATCTGAGATTCTTGGGTTTTGCAAACCAGTTAAAGTACTAATAGAAATCTGAGATGTATAGGGAACATGAAGATTCTGACTGGAATCGATTTCTACTTAAAGTCTTTTTTTTTGAGAAATCCTAACATAGAGAAGCACTAACTCTTTAGTTTGAACTAAGATACATGACAGATTTTTGAGGGAAGGGCAATTTTGTTCTAGGTGCAAGCTTGTGGTACTGTGTTTCTAGTGAAAGAGACTCGTAATTGGGATGTCTAAATGCTCAGGAAGGTTATATGAATAGTGCTGCAGGATCATTGCATGCAGCTGATGGGTCTGGATGGAGAAGTTGAGACCTATTTGCCTAACTGTCCTGTGAAGAGGAAAAGGACACTTTTGAGGAGCTTTCAAGATATAAATTAATCTTCAAAAGTGACGATGGACACATTAAACAATGACATACTAGCATAAACCAAATAGAGAGTTTCTGTGCTAGTGGGGAGAAAAGGGCATCATTTTCTCCTGAAAGAGCAAAATTAAGCCAAGGTTTTTTTAATCATTTGCCTTATTCATAAATGCTGCCTAAAGTAGAAGATGAAGTTAGTTAAGAAAGAAAGAATGAATGAAAGCAGGGATTTTGAGATGTGGGATTTTGGTCACTGTGAGACAAAATGCAAGTAAATTGCAGGTAAGAAAGATCCAACAAGATTTCAGAGATAAAGGAGAAGAATTTAAAGGAATGAAAAAGTATATAGAAATAGTAACATATGAGAAGTTTTAAACTAACAGCTTTGAAGCACCGCTTTAATTTCCTTTTATCTTAATTTGTTCAAAAGGGTCTCCCTGGTCCAATAGGCCCGATGGGTCCAGCTGGTCCCACTGGTGAAAAGGTAAACAGATTTTTATGCATTCTCAACTGAAGTTTCTTACTATTACCATACTTTATTGGCACTTTTTCTCCCTATCAAAACGTTACTTGGGAAATAACCTTTAATTTTATTTTAAGGGTGAACCAGGTCCTCGAGGTCTAGTTGGTCCTCCTGGCTCCCGTGGAAACCCTGTGAGTAAAACATGTTTGTTTTTTGCCTGGTATAAGTTGACAGTATCTAACACTGATCCAGGTTCCAGGTTTTGTCTCATTTGCTGATACATTTTCCTCTTCTTCTTCCCCTTTCTTTGTAGCCAGAATCTGTAGTTCTGTCTTGATGCTGTGCACTTGCAAAACTGTTGGTAGATTTCGTTCCTCTCCTATGGTTGTTTTAGGGCAATCTTTACATAGAGTTACTCTCATTTACCTCACTCCTGAAAGTATGGTACCACTTTCAATCGTTTAAATCTTTTTAAAAGCACGCCTATACCAGATACTACTGCACACATAGAAATATTTAAATGGACAAAGCCCAGAAGCATATTTTAGTTTTCATCTAATTACACTAGTTCTTGTCATCTTTGGTCTGTTTGTGATTTTTGGGGTTGACTTTGATTAGGGTGTTAGAGGCTCAGCCCTTCTAGATCCTTCATGTTGCTTGGAATTGATTATGTGTCTGTCATAAATCAGAACAGCTTTATTTCCAGCATAAATTGGAATATCTTCCACCCCTCTGGGGAGTGCTGAAGCTTGTCAGCATTCAGCTCCCTCTTTTCCAAACAAATATTGTGTGGAAAGCTCAATTGAATCAACTCATAGTCCGTTCTGACCTTGTAGAAGAATACATCTCTGAACTATTTCTTTTTTCCCAGTCTATATGATTATGATGTTGGGTTGCATAACCCTGCTATGACTGTGATTTTAGTGGTTGCACATGCTTTCCATCTCTAAATTCTGGAAGTTTATATACAGTCTTGAACATATGGAAGATCTTAGCATCATAGTTAACATCATTTATTTTGTGATTAAAACATCATTTGATTCTGATTAATTGAGCAAAAGTATGATTACACATATCACAGTAAATAGTCAGCATACTTTATATTTAACTGCAAATTATACTGTACATAGAAAGACTTTTATATTAAATACAGTTATTCTAATTTTTTTGACCAGGGTTCCCGAGGAGAAAATGGGCCAACTGGTGCTGTTGGTTTTGCTGGACCTCCGGTAGGTTTTGTAACACTAATGAGTTTCCTTTAGTCATGCTTTGACATACTTAGTTTTCTTCATTATGAATAATACTGCAGTGTTCTGGAACATGAGTCATGTTTTTGTTGCAAAAATAGCTATCTCTTTCTCCAATCAAGTAAAGAAAAGGGCCAATAAATACCCTAGACACTTGAAAAGTGGTTTTGTTAAGGTTATGTAATTGTTCACTAGATTCCTTATTTTCATGAATATGCTATGTTACTCCTTTGAGAGTAAAATGAGCCAAGTTACAAAGTGTCATCTACTGAAGGTAGCAAAGATTTACTCTATGAATAGTGAAGCCTAAAATTAATTGATGGACCAAATGGACTTTCATTTGTGAGTTTTTCAGTGAATAACTCAAGCATTCTTACAGCCTAAAATACTGTATTTGAGACCTTTCACAAAGAGTCAGGCACCTGCTTTCCTTAGTGGAGAAGAAACAGGCTAGTTCTTTTTGCTTTTAGGTAAGTAATAGCTGCTGAGGAAAACAGAAAATTTAAAGGAAAAAAAATGTGAGTTAGATAAGAAAATATTATAAATGGAAATTCTGACTTCACAGACTTCAGAAAATCCCATCTGAGAGCTTCTAAAGATTGTGCTGAACTGTTACAGTTCTCTTGAAGTGAACTATTGAGCAAATGTCCTATTTTCTGGGCTGATTTGTTGTTATTTTTTTGCCTTCTAGAAATTCCCTACAAAATGGCTATGTTAGACTGGAAAGATTTGATATTCTCTGACCTGATGTCTCTTCTAAATATTATTTCTTACAGGGCCCTGATGGTCAGCCAGGTGTGAAAGGTGAACCTGGAGAACCTGGACAGAAAGGAGATGCTGGATCTCCAGGACCACAGGGTCTTGCTGGGTCTCCTGGTCCACCCGTAAGTATAAATAACATCATCAGAAAATCAATGGTATAGGCTGATCTTGCTTATTTAAAATCTCCTGTGTGTTCACTATCACCCCTCTCTTCTTCCTTTCCTCTTAGGGCCCTCAAGGCGTTCCAGGTCTGAAAGGTGGTAGAGGAACTCAGGGCCCACCTGTAAGTAGATTTTATTTTTCGTGACCTGACTGCCGATAACTTAATACTAGAATTTTAGGTAATCGTAGAATCCTTAAGGTGGGAAAAGATCTCTAAGTCTTTCCCCATTCAAATCCAAATATCTACCCAACATTATCCTGACTATTATACCATGAAGTGCCACATCTACACATTTTTTTACACCTCTAGGGATGATGACTTCACCACCTCCCTGGGCAGCCTGTTCCGATGCCTTATCACTCTTTCAATACAGAAATTTTTTCTAATATCCAATCTAAACCTCCCCTGGCACAACTAAAGCCCATTTCCTCTCATCCTGTCACTAGTTACTTTGGAGAAGAGACCAACACCAACATCACTACAACCTCCTTTCAGGTAGTTGTTCAGAGCAATAAGGTCTACCCTCAGCCTCCTCCAGATTAAACAATCCTAGTTCCCTCAGCTGCTTCTCGTAAGATATATCCTTCATACCACTCACTAGCTTCATTGCCCTTCTCTGGACTCGCTCCAGCACCTTGGTGTCTTATACTGCGATGCCCAAACATGAATACTGTACTCAAGCTGTGGCCTCACCAGTGCTGAGTACAGGGACACGATCACTTCCCTACTCTTGTGGGACACAGTATTCCTGATGCAGCCAGGATGGTGGTGGCTGCCTTGGGTACCTGGGCACACTTCTGGCTCATGTTCAGCCAGCTGTCAATCAACACTCCTGGATCCTTTTCTGCCAGGCAGCTTTCCAGCCACTCTTCCCCAAGCCTGTAGTGTTGTCTGGGGTTGTTGTGACCGAAGTGCAAGATCTGGCACCGTGTATACACATCATTCTCATACCAGCTTGTTTTTCACAGTCTGTAATTGTAACATTTTCTCACTAATTCAGCTGTGAATATTTGAGATAACCAATGCTGTATTTCTTTCAATAGATTTGACATTAAAATATTTTTTAGGGTGCTACTGGATTCCCAGGATCTGCTGGAAGAGTTGGGCCTCCAGGACCTGCAGTAAGTGTTTTTTTGTATTCTTAATAAATATGTTCTATAAACTGATCATTGAGAAACTGACTAAATAAAGCAGGAAAGGTGAAGCAGTGTTTATGGCCTGATGCTATAGAAGAGAACAGCCTGTCAGCACTGACTTGTATGACTGCATGCTTACATCTGACTTCATTAAATAAAACTAATTAGTCTTGGACTTGATCCAGTGTCAGTGTGTCCAAACTAGCGCAAGACTTTTCACCGAGTTAAGTAGGCCTTGAACTGTTCAAGTTGCTCTAATGACTTGCTTATAGGACAAAACAACAAGCTGTATCTCCTGTACTTTTTACTTTTTTTTCTCTTCAGTGGTGACTAAAGTTAGGAGAACTTTTGGAAAAGGAAGAGGCCTCTGCCAGATTACTCATAAGAGCCATTAAAGTAAATTAAAACCTAAAACAAATCCACAAAATCTCTCATGTCTAAACACTTTCAGAAACACTACAAAAAGAAAAAAATAGTTGCAGATCATCAAGTGAGGATTCAACTTCACAGAGAACTATGATGTTCTCTTCATATACCTTTTAACGTTTTGATGACAAAAATAAGTTGCAGTCATCGTGAGTTTATCAAAAGGTGAAGTTTATGAAAAACATGATATGAATGTGGTCTTTTAAAAGTATTTGAGAAATTAACAAAGGTCCATTAAAACGCCAATCTGTACCACATGAATGAAAACTTTGAATATGGACTTTAGCTTGATGATATTGGAAAGAATGAGCCAGAGTGAGTTTTCTAGCAGTAGTTGTACACTTGAGGTAAAAAAAAAAAAAAAGAGAGAAACAAAGAAAAGTGTATAAAGGAGGGAGTTTAGTTAGAATTGCAAATGGGTGGGAGGGGGTGGAGCTTGGACATAATTTGATGTGATGTTTGTTTTATCTCATTTATTTGATCATACATGAGATTATAATAGCTCTTAGCTCATTTACACTTTAAGCCTGCCTTAGAGTATGCATATTTATAGTTAGTCAACTGAGAATTTAATTGTCCTGATCTGAAGAGGGCCCAGTGTAATGAGGTGTTTTAATCTTCTAGGGAGCTCCAGGGCCGGCTGGGCCTATTGGTGAGCCAGGAAAAGAAGGTCCCCCAGGGCTTCGTGGTGATCCCGGTTCTCACGGCCGTGTGGGAGATCGAGGGCCAGCCGGGCCTCCTGGTGGTCCTGGAGACAAGGGTGATGCAGGGGAGGATGGGCAGCCGGTACGCACTGGTTGATGTTACTAATTCTCCCTAGGCCAGCTCTAGGCTTGGTCTCATTGTTACTTATTGCTACTAAGATGATAGTAATTTTGTTTTATCCTTCATGGATTTCAGGGCCCAGATGGCCCCCCTGGTCCAGCAGGAACTACTGGTCAAAGAGGTATTGTTGGTATGCCAGGACAGCGAGGAGAAAGAGGCATGCCAGGACTGCCGGGTCCTGCAGTAAGTAACAATCAAGTCAATATATCACCAGCCTTGGGTGTTCTCATCATCTGAGTGGAACTGGAAGCACAGTACCCCATAGCATGAGGAGAAAGTTGGAAAACTCCAATTTCAGGAGCAACTATAGAGAGAATAGTAAATAAATCTCATGCCTCCACAAATTCAAACTGTGAAATGCGTGAGGTGGCAGATTTTGTTTCTGTCACAGTGGAAGACTTGAACTCGAATTAAGAGTAAGGGGGGGGTAATAGCACTAAGACTTTTGGCTAAAATGTTCCCATTTGACTTAAAACTAGATCCTTGAAAAAACCAACCTCTTCATTTAGGTACCCAAAGGTCACTTGAATGTGAGTAAATATCCTGTAACTGCTGTTCCATAAATTGTGAACTGCTGTCTTCAAAAATATAATTTCTGCCCTCTTTGCTCTCATATAGGATCTGTAGATATCTATTGGAAACCCAGAAGATCAAGTAATTAAATAGATATTAGTAAAAGGGATGGCATGGAGTATCTGTCATTGCTACTGGATCCATAAAGTCAATTTATAGTTCAAGCTGGCCAGAAATTGTTCCAGGCTAACAAGATTTGTTGGTGCTGAGACAGACACACACACAAAATATCATGTTACTTATTTCAAACTGCATTATATTTTTCCAGAGTCAAACTCACCTTAACTATTGTAGATACTGCCATCAGACATATCGATGTATCAAGAGAGTGTGTGCTTAGAGATGCTACTAGATAGACTAATTTCAAGTGCAGCTTCTAGTCAAGGAATGCCTATTCAAAAGCAAGTAATGCAATTAAACTGCTTGAAAATGCACAGAATATTAAGTATATATTCAAAATTTATCAGAACACTTCCCTTACTTAACAGGTTTTGAAAGTTACAGATGATGATGGTACTTCAGTAGCATTTTGCAGGCAGTAGGGTTTTTTTGTGCTTTCTTTATTTTGTGATTAAAATTTTGATATGATATTTCTAATGTTTTTTAGGGTACACCAGGAAAACAAGGTCCCACGGGGCCATCTGGTGATAAAGGTCCCCCAGGACCTATTGGCCAGTCAGGTGCCACTGGACCTGTAGGTGAAGCTGGTCCAGAAGTAAGTATTAGAGCCTCGTAAAATGCAGAGAAAGATAATCTGGTGGTTGTTCTCTTCAACATGAAGTTAGAGGTGGAGAACAACTTTCTAGTTCTTATAGTAATGCAAGATTACAGAACTGATCAATAGCCCTATTTTTATTCCATAACTCCAGGGACCTGCTGGTAATGACGGTACTCCTGGACGAGATGGAGCTGTTGGAGAACGTGTAAGAATATATTGTTTTCCCAAATCACTTCTGGAAATCTCAGTTCTATTATTGACTTATTTTAGATTTTTCACTTCATTTGGTTAACTTGAATGGAGAACTTGTTCTGAAAGTGTACCACAGTTTGAATAAATACTACCTCTCAAAGTTGAGGAAAGCTGCCTAAAGGCTAAGAACACCTGTCTTTGCAAACTGAGACCTGACTTCCTACAGAAGGAATATCTTTGTAGATTATAATTGCTAGAAAATAGATTAGCAATTCTAGAGCCCTATTGGTTTGGTCTAGTCCAGTCCTCCTTAGATAGATAATGTTGAAATGATGTTTTGCAGGGTGATCGTGGTGAACCTGGCCCTGCAGGCTTACCAGGTTCCCCAGGGGGTCCAGGAACTCCAGGTCCTGTTGGGCCTCCAGGAGATGCAGGTCAAAGAGGTGAAACTGTAAGTGAGACTTGTGGTTTTTTTTTTTTTTTAATACTCTAACAAAATAACATTGTGTATGTTTTTATGCATTGCTTCACCTATCTTCTGTATGCAATCTCTGTAGGGTTCTCGAGGTCCAATGGGTCCCCCAGGTCGTGCAGGAAAAAGAGGTTTGCCTGTAAGTTCTTGATGGTCACTGTGGTTTAATCTGGGATACTTTTTACAGGAATGTATATGAGAAACTGAGCCCAAGGTGAACTTCAAGTCTTAGTGTTCTGACTGCAAGTGGATGCAGGTAGTCTGCTGAGCTGCAAATATGTACAAATCTGTCGGCATAAACTAGTATTTCTGGGCTTTCTTTAATATTTTGCAGAGAAGTACCAATTGCTTTAGAAGCCTCTTTATCTGGAGAATGTTGCTGTCCAGATGATGGTAGGACCTGAGTTAGCAAATAGCTGGAGTCCGTATTTGACAATTCAAATGAGGGGTAAAGAAATGAATGCTGAACAAAAAGACAGATTTTTAGATAAAAATGCCAGAAATATAACAAAATCACCTGTTCCCATGCAACTGCCTTAATTCAACTCATGAGATTCTGACTTCACTCCAAATAGAAAAACAAACAAAACCCATCTTTTTGTGTTACGTAACTCTTTTACAGTCCAAGCTTGGAACAAAATAAATTATTTGCAAACTTGGGAAGTTCAAAAGAATGTTGTCCTGTCTCTAAGCAGATGTCATGTGAGAGAGAGGAAAAGTTTATTGAGTAATTAGTGGTAATGATGCCATTGATAAACTATTTGGAGTCTAGCCTTGAAAAATTTAGCATGAAATTTGGGCTGAGAAATATAAAATGGAAAACAGACACCATTTTTTCCCAATGATTCCTGAATTTGTATATAAAGCTTGAAACTATGATAAATACCAAGAATGAAATTGTGACGGTAATAGAACCATGCTGGGGAGACTGAACATTGTTGTCTGTAGTTAGAAAATGTAACTTCACTTGTATTTTTGTCATAGGGAAGGTGAGAGGAGCTGTGAGAAATAAAGACACAACACTGAAAATGCATTTTGTCATTATAAGTCTGGGAGAGATCCATAGTATTTCAATCTCATATACAAAAAAATTTTGCCATATCCAATAAGGCAAAGAAATGTCTCAGTCTTAAAAATTCTGTTATGTAAATTATGCAGTATCATTATTACAGGGTTGGGTTTTTTTACTATTATGAAGCTAAATATACTAAATTTACCACAACTACAATTAAGCACAGCACAGCTTTCTGTAATTATTTACGTATTGGTAAAAAAATAAGATTCTTGGCACTGCCCCAGAATCACTTTATTTCTAGCTTTAGAAGTGAAGGAGGTCTGAATGCAGTGTCTAAAAGCAAATGAAGAGTTTTTGAGGTCGAGGTTTGTTTTCCAGTTCAGAATTTTACGTTTCAACACTGATATTTACAGGGTCCCCAAGGACCTCGTGGTGACAAAGGTGACAATGGAGATCGAGGTGATAGAGGCCAGAAAGGACACAGGGGTTTCACTGGGCTTCAAGGTCTTCCGGGTCCTCCTGTAAGTTGTTCTGGTTTTACTATAATTTTATTTTCTTGATAGTTAAATAATGTATCAGGAATGTATTTATTTAAAATGCAAAAAAAAGGCAAACATGAGTTATTTTTTTCCCACAAGGTGTTTGTGAGTGGCCCGGTGGTCCATACTTGTGAATATTTTTAATGCAATTTTACAACAGTATTGCACAACAAGATAAACCTCTGCTTTGAAATATATGTGTTCTCCTACTCTTGTTCCATTTGTGCCAGTCCTGCAGTGACTGACCACTAACAGTCTATGGCCTGTCGGCACAAGATGATGACAAAAGTTGATAGTTTCAGATAAGCACGTTAGGGTGTGAAATGCTTTTTGCCAATGTTTAAACTCCTTGCAGACAAGGAATCAAATGCAGAATCCCATGAGGACTGTAATACTATCTCTTGCTAATATTTGCAAGAACTTAATGATTTCAGTGGCAATTGAATGGAAATGCCATGGTAAACTTTATTCTTTTTTTTTTTTACATTTACTCCTGTGCAAGATTGTGAAGTTTCAAACATGCAGGAAAAGAGTCCATAAAAAACCCCTACACCCATAGCATCTTTCCACTTCATAATAGAGCTGTCAGTGACTCTTTTGTAAGCTAATCTGATTCTAAATGTCATAAGAGCTAGACTTTTCTGCATAAACAACTTTATATATAGCCAAACAGCTAAATTGTGATTACAATAGTCATATGGAGTTGTGTATATCACACACTAATTCTTTAAAACTAAAGGAATATGCTTCAAATGTCATAACAATATGATAATTTCTTCTCTTTAGGGTCCTATTGGAGAACAGGGCAGTCCTGGCATTCCAGGCCCATTTGGTCCTCGAGTGAGTATAATGTTTCATGTTTAAGGTGTTTTTTTGGATTTGGTTTGTTGTTTGCTTTTTGTTTTCCACAATCCGATACCTATTTCTGCTTTACTTTTATTTCATTGGCTTTTATTGACTTCAGTATCATGTGATGATTACCCTATCTTTTTCTGAGAGACATTGCCTTGTTTAACGTAGTAAAACTTTGACGTAAGTGTAGTTTATATAGTGGTCAGTTCAGAGCTACTACAGGACTACAGTCTCTTTTTACAAACGCTTTTGCTGAAGCTGATGCAAAGCCATGTATGTGACAGCTCTGCTATTTACTGGTCTGCCTTTCATACCCCCATGTATGTCATTCACCCAAAAGTAAAGGAGAAATACAACTCCTGTGGATGTTCCCAGGTGACTATATCTCTGAGTCTCCGCACGTGTGGGTGTACAGCAGCTACTCCAGTCTGTGCCGAACCTGGAATTTAAGCTACTTAAATGTTTTAGGAAAAAATATACAGCTGATCCAAGATATATTGGCTGAGGTGATTTACATCAGAACAGCAAAATTGAAACTGCCTTCTTACTTTTAGAGAAGAAGGAAAAGGATGATAGTTAAAAGTTTGGTAACAGACAAATAATTAGACTGCATCCTGGAAGGATATTGTTTGTAAAGGGCTGTTTTGCATGACTTTGTTATTAAATGCTAAAATACATTTTGTCTTTCTCTTATATTTTCTAGGGTCCTCCAGGTCCAGTTGGTCCTTCTGGCAAAGATGGAAGTCCAGGTCCGCTTGGGCCAATTGGGCCTCCTGGTGTTAGAGGGAGTGTTGGAGAAGCTGGACCTGAGGTAAGTTGGTGGGAATACGAACAGAAAAGGTTACCCTCAAATAACAGGGTTTTTTTCTAGTCCCTTGCATCACTTTCTTAAACATTCATGAGCTCAAGATGAATGGTAAGGGCTCATTTCTTACTTATTTTCATCTTCTGGACCTGTGACAATCTTATCCACCTATGCTCTCCTGAGGCCAAACTGGGGCTACCTCTGCAGTTAGCTCACTGGATCCTGCTTGATCTGCAGTTCAACATGGCTATTTGGCATGCTGAGTCCTAAAACCTCAGACCTAAGCATAGGTCAGTTGGTGTATCAGGAACCAGCAGTAGTTCAAAGTCAGTAGTCTCCCAAAGGTAGCATTGAATTAAAACAGCCACATAACTGATGGCCAGCAGCGTATACCATCATGCCTTGTGTTAAGGAAATTCTTCAGTCCAAAGAAACAGCCAAAACTCTTAACACTGAGCTCAGCTGACCTTCAGCCTAATCTGAGGTCTACAGACATCAACTATGAGCCGATTCACAATTAATGAAAAATAGTTTGACCATTTTGGAAGAAGTCCTAAAGCTTTGCTGAATTCCCCAGGCATATTCCACGTTTACCAATACACTATACGCTGTATAACATAAAAAGTAAGTTATGCTATCTCAAGGAAGATAAGTTAGAAAATTAGAGGAATTTGAGAAAAGGGTTATCTGGATGACCGTGTGAAGAGTTAAAAGTTGATTTGGGGAAGAAACGGAAAAGGTGGAATGAAGGTGGAATAAAGTAACAAGGAAGACAGAGAAGGCAGTTTCTGCTGGTTTTCTGTTTTGTAAGATATGGTGTTTCCCCCGTTTATCATGTGCTAATATGCAGCCTATTTCGTTTGCATTCTGCTGTTTATCAGGATCTCCACTTTTGCTGAGGCACCAAGACTTGAATGAATAATCTGTGGTAAAGTGTAAGAATATAATATCTATCCAGATCCTTCATCTGTATAATGAGACAGTACAGGAAATATCGCATACTGGTAACTTCAGTTTTGCTTCCTGTAGTGGCTCGGTTCAACTGTAAACTGGAACCATAAGCAAGAAACAAAAGTTAAGATTTCGTTTGTCAGACACAGCGTAGAATCATAGAATGGTAGCATGTATTAGTTTGGGGCCATGCTCTATAGTAAACATTTGGAGCACTACTTATGAATTGTCAAGTAATTACTCTTAAACCCTATGTACTGATATGCCATCTGATGCACCAGAGCATCAAACTTACAACGAGGATATGTTACAGACTTTCTGCTGCTAAAGAAGACCTGGCAGAGCCTGCAGGTGAAGATAAGTGTATTAACAGATACATGCTGTCTCAAGATTCAGTTAGCTCCTCAAGTGTCCCAATTCAGGTTGCCAGAAGGACAACACATCATTCAGGCAAACATACTTAGTCAGAAAAACACCTGCTCTGCCATGTAAGAATGATGTGGATTCTGTCTCACAGAGCTGTTGCCAGAAAACTCAGGATAAGTGTAGGGTAAATGTAATGGCATTTCTAGTGCCAGATTTTCTGTCCAGGCTTTACTAATTGAAAATGTGCCTGAGGAAACTCAGAGGAAGCAGGAATTTTAAATTGCTTTTAAAATCACTTATAGCTGTTGGGAATTTTAAGAAATAAAGTTATTAGGCAGGGATTTGAACAAGGAGGGAGAGATGGCTGAAAAAAATGGAATGAGGACACCATTCCTTGATGACTTTTTCCAGCTATTATGTCTGAAATCAGGAGAAAGAAAGAGTTGAGTAAGGTATTAAGACAGGCAGAGAGGTCATGAAGCACAGAGAATACCTCACATGTGGTTCTGATCTCTTACCCCTGTGCCTGGACATGCAAATTGTTTATCTGTTTCTGAATTTTCCTGTACATTAGGGTAACTGGCCCTGAAGTTTTGCTGTTTTAGTGGCTGGCTTTACTATCATTGTGCGTAGTATTTACTCTGCTGTGCCTCTATTGCGGTTTGTTTTTTTTTAACCTTAGGGTCCACCAGGTGATCCTGGCCCTCCTGGCCCTCCAGGACCTCCAGGCCATCTCACTGCTGCCATTGGTGACATCATGGGACACTATGATGACGCTATGGCAGATCCACTACCAGAGTTTACTGAAGATGAAGCAGCCCCAGATGACCATAATAAAACAGACCCAGGAGTCCATGCCACACTGAAATCACTGAGCAGCCAGATTGAGACTATGCGCAGCCCAGATGGTTCAAAGAAACACCCAGCACGGACTTGTGATGACCTGAAGTTGTGCCATGCATCCAAGAAGAGCGGTGCGTATAAACACACCATCTCCTCTCTGTGCTGTATGACTCTGTCTTATTTCCAGTAAATACTTGGTCACTGGAAAAAATGTGTAATACGAATTTTTGATGGTCTAAATTGAGATTAGGAGATTGAAAACTTCTTCTTGCCAATGAAGTATATATTCTAATGTATCCCATATTTATTTATTCAGTATTTATTCAGATGTATTTTAAAATCTGAAGTATTTTATCCTTCTGTGGAACACTACTTCTGAAAGTGTTTTCACTGTGGAGTACCACTTATATGATGACTGAGCTGGGTTGGTACACTGGTTGTGAATATTTGCTTAGTTGCTATTAGCTCCACATGTTACCTATGGGCTGATAACCTGTGAGTGCTTTCCATACAGAATTCTCTGCTGCTGCTCCATACTGGCAATTCAGAGGTGGTAATGCACAAGTGTGCCATTTAGGACTTTAATTTATATGGATGACCAGTGATAAATCAGAACAGATTGAAAGGCAAAAATAATTTTTGGCAGGCCTTACCAGCTTTTCCATGTTTCCTGAAACTTCCTCCAACACCAACATTAGGAGGTGCTGCCATAATTTGCTCATAGGTAGGGAAAACTGTCTTCCAGCCATTAGGTGTTCTTTATGCACTTGGAGTGTCCAGGAGCTTTGCAATGGTTTTAAACAACCTTAATTAACTTTCAAGTCTGCATTCTCCAGTTTTGAAACATTTGAAATACTGACCATCTTATATCTTGAAGTAACACTATAGTGTATACCTCAAAACACGCATCAGGTTATGTGAAACATAGGCCTGTTTTCCTTGTGTTTTGTACTGTCATGACATACTTTTGCTTATATCTCCTTAGTTACTTCAAGAATCTTACTAATGTAAAGAAATCTCATTTTATGTTCTTTGTAGGTGAATATTGGATTGATCCTAACCAGGGATGTGTTGAAGATGCTATAAAAGTATATTGCAACATGGAAACTGGAGAGACCTGCATTTCTGCCAACCCATCTACTATACCACGTAAAATGTGGTGGGCTAGCAGGTCATCTGATGGAAAACCCATTTGGTACGGCCTTGATATGAACAGGGGATCACAGGTAATGAAATATATTTAATGTCAATTGAATTCTATGAAACTTGTTCCCTTCTGATTTAGAACTTCTCAGCAGGTTGTGCTACAGTTGAACATTATAGTTACTGACTGGCTGCATTATGTCCAATTGTTTGTTATCATACAGTAGTTACAGGAAAGAGCTGGGAGAAACAATATGAATGCCTTTAAGGCAAGGTTGGCTATAAATACAGCATTGCTGGAATTTCTCTTGATCCCCAAAACTTCAACTTCTCTAGCAGTCTACTTCAGTAATGTACTATCCTTGTCCTTAAAAAGTGTACTTTTACCCCAATACATGATTTAAATCTCTGCTGTTTTAATTGAATTCTGTCTTATTTTTGGTTGGTTTTTTTTTTTCAGAAAGCTCTGAAAATACAAAGCTGACTTTGTAAATTCTCATAGCTAACCCAGTAAGACTGTTCTCATATGTGTCAAAATGCTCCATGCTGAATACATCAGTCTCTAGGCAGACAACAATTCCACTCAGCTGTCTGTTGAATTTTTCTCTCTGTGGTAACTTCAAGAAGTAGGGTTAATGATCCTGCTAAATGGTAGAAACGGATGCTATGCAAACTATATAATTAATTACCAACATTTTGCCATTTTTATTCCTAGTTCATTGAATCAAAAGCAGAGAAAGTATTTTCAATTGTTATTTCATAGGGAATAATTAGATAACTTTAAAATAAGTATATGGTGTATAAAAAGTAATGCTGTTATTAACTGAATTCCTGATAACAGTTCAGAACTTCAATAATTGAGAACAGATGTGATATTGAGAACAGATGTGATATTGATTGCTTTTTGAGATTCAAAAATTTGGAAGAATGTGCCAAGATCCAAGATGTCACAGTTGATGTTTGGCTGCCTGCAGAGCAACATGTAGGGTTTTTGTAAGTCAGATACTCTTGGGAGGAAGAGTATCTGTATGTTGAGGAATACTATAAAAGAATATTTCATTTTTAAAAACGTTGCCAGATATGATAACTGCTATTATGATCTGTGTAATAGTCATATGCACTCCTCAGAGATTCTAAATAATAAATATGTCTGAGATAGCTTACGAGAGATAACGTATTTTGTAAAAAATTATTGTATCAATGCCTAGCGTTATCTCATTTCTTCACCAGTCTCAGTGAAGTCTATACATTTTTTAGTCATTCTTGACTGCTTTTTTTTCTTTTTATGTTACAATGATTCATAAAGCATGAATAAAATTAAACCTTTACAGATAGGGAAGAAAAATCTCAGGAATTTTAAAATTTTTATTACTGGTGGAAAGATTGCTTCTGGTTTTTGTAGAAACAGTGGCACTTATGAAAGATTTGTCAAACTTCTGTGCAAGTTAATTAATTGATAAAAGTCATATGCAAATATATAATTACTTTTATACAGGCAAATTTTGGTAGTTTGTGATGCTTCTAAAGACAATACAAAGAAACAAAGCTGCTAAAATTGCAGTGTAGCTGGTACACTGTAAAAGAGTTATCTATGCTTGGTATTTCTTATCTACTTTGAGGTTGCTCTAATTTACTATTTCATATGGAAGGTTTATCTTCTACTGAATACCTTTTCGAAATGAAGCAGAATTCATTCCAAAATTTATTATGTCTTTGGAGGCCCAGCTGCATTTGAGTTGTTCTACTGCAGAGCTTTATGATCAAAATTCTCCAAAATGGTCCCTGTTACAGGATGGTGACATTTCCTCATTGTCAGCTGGCAGCAAATTGCAAAAGAAACCATTCTTGGATTTTATGTAATAGGGCTCCTCCTAGTCATGCCTGGAAAGGGTTATAATAATGACAGATGTTTATAAAATTTATGAAGTCTTAATGAATTTTCATGTAATATATGTTGATCTATTTTGTTATCTTCACAGTTTGTGTATGGGGATACAGCTGTCACTCAGATGACATTCCTGCGCCTTCTATCAAAGGAAGCTTCCCAGAATATCACTTACCATTGTAAAAACAGTGTTGGGTACATGGATGACCAGACAAAGAACCTGAAAAAAGCTGTAATTCTGAAAGGGGCCAATGACCTGGAGATCAAAGCAGAGGGAAACAGCCGATTCAGATACACTGTTCTTCATGACAGCTGTACTGTACGTTTGGGGGTTTTACAATTTGTTATGGAGAAAAGGGATTACTGTCCTTTTCCAGTTCTTTCTTGATTTAGAAAAAAAAAAATCCCATACGATTAGGTAAATAAAATGCTGCAGAATTTTATAATGAATTGTGGCAGTAACTGATCAAATAGATATTTTAGTGCAATTCTAGCTTCACGTAATACAAGTCTGCACTATTTAGAGGGCGTTTACAGATCACTACGTATGAGTGAGCATACTGATATATGTATCTTGCCATTTTACATATCCCAGTATTTATTTACCTCTGTGTGAAATCACATGAATTGGTCAGACAACCTCAAGCATTTGTCTCCCTGATGAGTGAGATTATTGCAGCAATAAACTGAAGGAAGCTCTTTGGTACTATGACTGGCTGAGCTGGAAAGGAAAATGCTCCCCCCAAAATTCTTAGTGGGCATAAAAAACAGCAAGTAGTACATTTTTTCATAGTCAATACCATTCTTAGCCAAGTCCTGTTTACTGGCAAAATATTTCTAAAATTAGTTTTGCACTTGTTAGAGTACTCTCTGTGCTTTAAATTGTATAGCCCAAGATTATGTGTGCAGGCACCTAGAGGAGAATTTCTTAACAGAAAGAAAAATCAGTCCAGCTTGAGGGGGAGATCCTGCTGTGTCAGTCTGACAGGTCTGTTAATTACTGTAAAGGAAGATATATGCATTTTAAAATACTGTGCAGTATGGGCGAGGAGCGATATGTGTCTCAGCCTAGGTACAGTGAGATCTTTCTAAACTATCAGACAGTTGACTCATCAGCTGGAATTCAGGCTGTTTCTGACATGAACTCTGGCCTAAGCTTTTCTTTTTTTCTTTTTTTTTTCTTCTTTTTTTTTTTTTTTCCTCCCCACCAGAAACGTAATGGGAACGTGGGCAAGACTGTTTTTGAGTACCGAACACAGAATGTGGCACGCTTACCTATCATTGATATTGCGCCGGTGGATGTTGGCAGTACTGACCAGGAATTTGGAGTTGAAGTTGGGCCAGTTTGCTTTGTGTAAGAGGATGGGGAGAAATTATCACACCACCCAGCAACAGCAGCAATTAAACACATGAACTTAGACTGAAGTTAATCCTGAGACTCTTGAAGTAATGGCTGATATTGGATCAGCATTGTATATACAGTTCTTTTTAAATGCCCGGCCTCCTTTTGAGTATTTATTTTACTTACAAACCTTCTGTTTTAAATGATTGAAATCAGCTTTTTAGTACAACAGTACAATTTTAAGAAAATCGATGATCACTTTAAAAAATAATATGAATTTTTCCTTGCTTTTGTTTCAAATTATTTTTAAATTTACAGGTATTGAAAATATATAGTTTTAATGTGGAACTATTTAAAATTCTAAGGATTATTTCTTTTGCTTGGATGCATACTGAATAACAGAAAAGTAGAGCACTTTCGTGAACCATTGGGTATATTTCAGTCATACCTACTCCTGCTACCCCAGTTTGTCTTCCCTTGGTTGCCGATACGATAGCCATTCACAGAAATCTATGTCTTTTGTAGAAGAAAATCTCTTCAGACAAGATCATCTTAATATGGCATTGTCTTTCCTGCACTTTCCTATGTAATAATCTGCTCAAAAGAGTATTCCATTGCCACGATGAATTTATGAACTAAAAGTACTACTGGGGTAAATATAAGTTTTCAGTAGAGGTTTCCCATATATTAAATTTTAAGGCCAGACTTCAATTCTCACAATATATCTGTGTAATTCCATTAAATTATCCTTAATCTTTGAAATACATCCTAAGCCAAATACTTGTTGATTTTCCAATACTTGCCCATCTAAGAAGCCATTACATATCAAATTATACAGATGTCTTGTATATGGTGCCCATTTATGTATATTGCAAATCATTCACATGTATACCAGACCAATTGCTAATAAAGAGAAACAAAGTTTAGAAATTCATTGTTTTTAGCTGACATCCAGACGGGCATCACCAGCAATTAGGCTTACTGGCCTTGAGTTGCCGAGGCAAGAAAGTTCCATCATTTCTTAGCATAAGCTACCTCATCTCTGGAAGTTGGGATGCATTTAATATTCCTATTTTTATTTTAGATATTAAAAGGTGCTATGCTTCTGTTGTTACTTGGAGAAAGGAGCAAGGCAGGGCGAAAACAACAAAAAAAGTGATGGTGCTAAATGACTCTGTAGTAGGCTGATGAAATAAAGATGCCTGTTGTCAATGTCATTTTAAGAGCTTAGCTGTTAGGCTTATGGTGTTCGAGAGAACAATGTTACAGTGCATTTATTTGTTGGTCATACAGTATTTAGAATGTTTTGTACCACTAACATGCTTTATTTTGTAAAGTATGTGGGTACAAACTTAGTTTTTTGTTTCTTTATTGCATCTGTGCTCTCCACGATTTTTGTTTGTTCCTTTAAAAAAAAAAAAAATAAACAGCTGGGGCCATCCCTAACAAAAGTCATGCACATAGCTTTATTCATGTATCTTTGCAAAGCATTCAATTAAATACATGCTTCTCGCTATGTAAGTGGTTTCCTTTTTGTAGAGTTCCTTCCAGTGTGTCCCATATCCGCTCATTTTCAGGAAATTAAAACCAGAAGTATTTATCTTCTTTTGTTGCTATTTGAATAAGTCATTTGCAGTGCATTCTCCTGAAGTATTTTACACATAGGAATACAACAGTGTTTTGAATAATGGCCTTTGTGCCAGTTTTGACAAGATAGGTGTCAATTTGTATGAAGCAGTCACCAGCAGTCCTATCACAACCACCTAACTAGTATTGTTTAAGACTCCAGAGAAAGAGAATTTTTATTCAAGACTGAATAAAGTGTGACTTAGCCAACTCCCACTGTCAATATAAGTTATTGCTGATATAAAATAGTTGCTGGACAAGCCATAAAATTGCATTGCAGCAAGGCAGGCAAAATAAATATCTTTCTTTCCTTCTTCTGAAAGGGTAGGGGCTTTGCAATTTTCCAGGTTGTCCTTATGCATGTCCATACAGGGTAGGCAGGGACTGGGAACAGGGAAGTTGACAGGGCCATGCTGCTGTTCTGTTTACTTCTGTTACCCAAGCAGCAACTTTATGATTTCTTTTTTACTAGCATGAAATAATTTGTATAAATATGTGACACAGGAGTTAGCTTATCATATTGGATCTTTGAGAAGTTTTAGATAACATTAATTTCAATGAATAATTTGAGGTGTAATGACTCACTCCAACATGTTCATGCAAAGGTAGATGTTTAGTGGCTGTGGCCATACCCATACAGGACATTTATTCACGTGCATAAAGTAACATTTGGATTATAGATGTGTCTTTGAAAGTTATTTTCAATTTCTGATTTTCATCAGCAGAGTATGATGCCTTAGTGTTTCCTTAACCGGATGCCTTGAGCACTGAAACAGAACTTTTAACTAGAAAACAATTTAGGGTAATATTCTGTAAAAATCATCAGTGGGAAATCACCGAAGCAAAGTCTCACTTGAAGTGTGAGCTCTCTGGAAATCTGAGTAGTCAGCTGAGGAGTCTTTGTAATGCAAGTGATTGAGCATGCTTTTTTTCTTCTCTCAACTGACTCCGTTTATAGCATATATGCATATACATCTCTTTCCCTGTTTAAGCATTTCTCTAAGTATTGTAGAAACTTTTTAAGCAAACAAACAAAAAAAAGAGTTGAGGGGAATTTCCCTTCTTTAAACTCCTTCACTTCTATCCAGTCAATGTGGCATAGCCTCATAGAAACACAGCTTTAATTTCACGAACCAAGACTGAGCTGATAATTTGCAAAGGGATGATTCATTTATAAAGTAGCATTACATAAGTACCAGCTATGACATTTAGCACAGTTCTTTGATGCAGATGGCCTCAGAAATGGTAGAGTGCACCTGAGTGGTTATGATAGTATCAGAGGCTGATATTCGATTTATAAGAGTTGGTCATTGATGTTGTTTTCTATAAGTGACCTGTCCTCAGTGAGAAAGGAACCCCAGGATTGCCAGTAGCTGACATCTTATCTCAGTTCCCTAAAAAATAGTAATGTGATAGTATGGCAACTATTCACTAAAATCTCATCCAGAAGATAAAATTCTATTATTCCCAGATCATAATTTGGCACTTAATCAATGTTTACATCAATGGAGTTGATGTGGTAGTTTATCTTGAGCATTTGGAGAAAGACGTGTATTCTTTCATAACTTGATTTTAACCAGCTCATCTGGATTTGCAATGTTTGTTCTGAAGGTGCTTGTGTCATCTCTGTCATGCTTTTATCCATGTGCCACTGAACTCTAGATATAAAATACCAGACTTTGTATGTAATTACGCAGCTCATTACAGACTTGGGACCAAGCAGAGCTTATCTAGTGTAAGGGGCCCTATTGGTGAAATGGGAAGCTATAATTTGATATTTCACTGAGAGCAAAAGCAGCCAAGTATGAAAAACAGCAGCTATGGTCTATAGGGCTACGAGTTTTTTTAACACTGATTTTTCATCTTCACTTATACAGATGCACAATAGAATCCACTTTGGATTTCTTTACTCAAGCAGTGTCTTCTTACACTGACCTCTTTTAATAGTGTATTTTACTTCTAGATTTCTTTCAAGTTAAAACTTCAAAGGAATACATTCTTACTAAGGGAGGAAAAAATATGAAAGATCTTTCAGATATGCTCAGTGGGCCTTGAAGGTTATGATTAATGTTCCTTGAAATGAAAATTTTCATTGTGCTTGCAGATTAAGAAAATAATTGAGATTCAAGTATTGCTGAGCATATTCTTGTTTTACTATTGACTACTTTGTGATATAATTTTACGGAGTTTAATAATGCTTTTTCTCATATTCCTGCTTGACTTTTTCCTCTTATTTTGAGCAGAAGGAGATATAGATGACAGAACATATTATAACGTTGTAGTTTATTGGATTTATCAGTTAACATGCCCAGTGGTTTAACTGGGTAGTATTAATATTGCTTTATAAGCTGTACAATAATTGCTCCTTCCGTATTTCCTAGAGGAAATGCAGCTCTGAATGGATACATCAGATGTGGTTATAGCCTCCCTTCTGCATCAAAGCCCTCTTGCAGAAAGCTCTTTATAATGAGCAGTTCTGGATACTTAAAATATAAGGCAAACAAGAAATTGATGGTTTAAATCCCCCCCTGAACAAGAGGGATTTTTCAAATCACAGATTTGGATTTATACACTTCAGTTTTAGCGTGACTGTGAAGAAAGAAAATTAGATTTTGGCTGAATGTTTGCTCTTTTAAAAGGCTGGTGGAAGCATAAGTTGCATCTCCTCCACCCTCCCAAACAGACCTTTTGCTTTCTCTTCTGTTTTGGTATTTCCCTCTAGCTCATTGGTTATTCTGTTGTCTTGGGGTGCATGAGAGGATAAATTCAAATCTCATGGCCCCTCACTCCCATATTCCTTCCTTGCCTATCTGTTAGCTTCCTAAATACTCAGCTCTAAGTTTTTAATACTAAAAAGATTCTGTAGAGGACTGGGGATGCTAATGCAGCAGAAGAATGTAGTTATTGGGCTGGTAAATACTCTCATATTCTGTGGAATATTTTAAATTATTTTTTTTCAGGAAATGAAGGCTATACTGAGAATGGGTATTTATAAAAAGAGTGAGATTCCAGGAAGACAGAATAAAACAGTTGCAAAAGGAAAAGCAGAACTAAATGGAAATGTTGAAGTGGTGATGGAAGAAAAAATATTATGCCCTGCAAGTAGACAAATACCATAGAGAAAACAAGGTAAAAGTATTTGACAGTGATGGTATTATCATAAAAAAAACACAACAATAACAACAGGTAAAACAAAACCAGTGGTTTAATAGCTGAAATAGAAATGCCAAAGAAACTGTGGACCCATAGACCCAGTTGGCCAAACCGTGTGTTTATCCTGAACCATTTTGATTTGGATTACTGTGTCTAGTAGATCACAGTTTGCTTACTAGGAGTTTTTAAAGATTTTGTTGAAGACTGTGTTTTCAAGCCTATTCTGAAGAGTTCAGAATATCCATAAAAGAGCCTTCTTGAGCAAAATTGTGAAATGGGTACCAGAGAGTTAGGTTCAGTTTCTTAAAAGATAGAATGTGTTTTAACCACCCTATTTTACGTACTGTCACACTGTTCAGAAATTTATCTTATGCTAAAATTGGAGATAATGCTTAGTTATGTATCAGTTAGAGATCATGAGAAATGTCATGAAGAATATGATGAATTACAACTGAGAATCACCTGCATTAAACCCTGACTGCCCCAAGACAGCAAATGTCTAGTCACAAAGGGAAAACTAGGTAAAGATCACTAGCTTTCTTGTGAAGTTGCTGCTCATTCCTGAGGTCATTATTGAACAATATTATTAGGAATAGTAAAATAAATCTGCTTTTTCCACAAGCCAAAGTAGTAAGGACATAATGTCAGAGATGAGAAACAGGAGCTAATGGACTGGAAAGTTCAGGAGGACATGAGCAGAGTGATGCAAAGATTAAAACTGAAATGCTTTATAGATTTACACAACATAGGAGAAAACTCAAGAAGCTGGATTGCTAATGTATCTATTGTGCTATGAGCATCATATAATTTATCATTTGCTAGGAGAAGGTCTGGAAAAGTGTTACAATATCAAGCAACATTCTGGTCTGAGCAGGAGGCTAGAAGAGTTATTTTTTCCTCCATCCCCCATGCTAATTACTTCCACGTTTTTACTTCCTTGGTGTTAGAGTAGGAAGCCATCTTCCTATAAGTGCTTGCTTAAGTATTTTCTAAATAGCATTTCATAATCATTATGATCTGTTGTGTTCTCAATATCAGAGAATGGGGCACTAGCAAATGTTTCTTTTGCAGAATTAGTTCCTTAATTGAAATATTACTATCCATCCTCCAAGGAAGACTGCAGCCTTATTTAGGAGTGTTTGTGGAGAAAAAGCCATGCAAGCTGACATTTAACAACATCACAGAACTGCTTTTTGGCCTTAGGCAACTGAGCGAAAAATCTGATACAAACCCAATAAATTATAACAAAAGAACATTATTATTATTATAATTCTAGAAACTTCAGCAAAATATTTTTTTACATTTGGTAGAGAGCAATCTACACTGTGACAAAGAAACATGCCATTGACAGAAGATTGAGAGAGCTGTATTGTGATTGAGGGGCCTGTGCCCTCTGAAGAGCATGCTGTGTGATTCTACACAAAAATCAGTGTAAGTCAAAAGCATTTCTGGCTGCCATATCCATTCAGCCATTTCCTAATCCTAATCTCTGTTTTGCAATTGCTACCAAACCGAAAGGAGTAATGAGTAGACTATAACAAGATAGTGAAGCTGGAATGTGAGTTATGATAGGAACTTTCACAAGATCCCACTGAAGCTGGAATATCTCCAGTGCCTACAAGAGTGACCTTCTTATGACTTCATTCTCAGCGGATGTAGATTCAGCAACAAAACTCAGACCTTTAATCCAGAGATATCTTTGCATAAGGGTATACTGAAAGGAAGGCATCAGTTTAATTTCATGAACCTGCTCTAGCAGAAAAAAAAAATATTGGATAAGCATAGCTTTGAAGGGTACAATTTAGGGCAAAAAAAGAAAAGATGACTAATAGCCTTCTAGGCAGGAGATGTCCCAAGCAGAAGTGGCTGCTGCTACAGCAAAGCAGCAGTGTGAGTGGGTTATAGTCAATGCTTACAGAAGACATCTTCTAGGCTGAAACTATTGCAGGACAAAGAGCAGGTGGGAAGACCACCAGGATTTTGTTCTGGTGGATTTTATTCATCAACAACCCCTCAGTGTAGGGTGAACTACATTTTACCTTCTCCCAGTAAACAGGTAGGCAGAAACACAGAAAGCATCCCTTCACCTCCCAAATGCTAAAACTTATTGCAAAATATCTTTCTCTTCTAGTACTTTAAATCTAGGTTTCTACAGACTTTCTTTAAGAACATTAGAAAATATAATCAAGGACATCTGATTACAAGCACATGTTAAATTATAATAAAAATAATTTATACATTACTGTAGCTTAAGATTTGAGCAACAAGTTCCTCACTACTCACAACTCCACAAGGGAGGCACTTGCTTTAAAAATTAGAGCTTGCCAGAGCTGACTTCATTCCTGGTGAAAAGAAACAAATATAATTTTTCAGAGAACCGTTAGAATTTCTGTCTTGGTTGATAATGGGTATTTTATCTGTAATAAGAAATACATTCTGATTTGGCAAAATGGTGTTACCGTCATAAATAATAACCAGTCCTCCAAAGTAACACGTTTTCCATCTTATATAAGCAATATGCAACTGATAAGGAACACTAGAAATTAAATTTCTCTACTAAAGCTATCTGGACAGCCAGGGCATGGAAAAGTGTGTACTGGGAAGAACGTTCACCTTTATGAATTTAAAATTCTTATTGACAGTTTTTCCTCTAAGTTACCGCCTGCAAAGAGAGGGTTAAGACTATTTAGCTGATTTCACAACAAAGTAAGGGTTACAGATTACACTGCTGCTTATTTAAATGTCTACTTTCTGTTTTTTAGCAAGGAAAGTTTTTGATAATTAGCCAGCTTCCAGAAAAAATTCCTAGTAGCCATTCAAATTCAGAAACCACCACAACCCCATTTTAAGTGATTGTTTGCCTCGGCCTGGTTCTAGCTGCACACTTACCACTGAAGTGAAGAGTTGCAGAGGCACAAACTCATTGAACGGCTCATCTCTTGGCAGTAGCTGTCCCTGAACGGCTACCTCCAACGGGGAGGATTGCCAAAGCTAAGCTGCTTCTGCAGTGATTTCTCACACTGCACACACCAAAGGCTGTGAAATGGGACTTGTTGGGGTTTTTTAAGCTGTTTAAGGGGCTGTGCCATGGCAAATGCCTCACCTATCACCCAAAGGGAGATAAAGCTGTGTGAGAGTACTTCACAGGTGTTCTTAAGTTGGTTAAAATTAGGGCCCAACGAGATAGCAAAGTTTTTCTGTTACAGAGGGTTTGGTGGACTGTTGTCTTGTTTGTTTTGTTTTTTTTTTAAACATAATTTCCCTAAAGAATGTAGAAAGGAGGTGTTGAAATAGTCCCTCCTCCCCATGCCACAGACAATAGTCATGAGAGTCCACTTTCACCAGAAGAATAGCTCTAGAGCCCTGCAAAAGAGCTACACCTTTAGGTGATAATCTGCAGTTAATAAGAAGGGTGAAGTTCCAAGGAAAGAGTAAAACCTACATTAGCAATATCTTAAAGCTGTTGATACGAGCTGGGAAACTCTCTGAGGCAGAGTTTTTTGTTCGCTTCTTTCTTTTCTTGTCTTCCCCAAAGGGCCATAGTTATGTGGTGCTATAAAGTGTATGAATATTGACATCTGACCAAGAAGCTGTGAATCCGAATGAGAAGTTTCTTGGTCTTACCGCTATGTGTGCAACTTCTTTCCTTGTTTTTTTTTTCATGCTTCTCTTTCACTTATGTATACTACAGGGTTTTTTTCTTTTCTCCGTGTTACACATAGTGATGGATAAATTTGGTAAAAGATGAATCTCTGTGCATTCTAGCCAGTCCTCAGAGATTAGAGGGGCTAGAAGCAGCTGGATTTATTTCTTAATAGATATGCCAGTTATTGCTATGACTATAGGTCTGACACCAGATGCATGAACAGCCTGTCTGCTGTAGGTCTGGTTGCATTAAGAAGCATTTGGGTGCATGAATAGTAAGGTTTATTTGTATGCAACATATACAGATTCTTTAAGACTACCTACAATAAATCCACTAAACTGCAAAATTGCTCTAAAATATGATTGCAATCACAAACTTAATCTCCTGGGGAAGCACTCGGCATAGCCAAAGTTACAATCTTAATGAAAGGTGTCCCTTCTGGGGAGGACGAGGAGAACAAACCCATCGATCTGACGCTACGATTTGGTGTTGAAATCTCATCCCCAAGTTAGGTCCAAAATAGGAATAACATTTATACCGTGTTACGTATTATTGTGCAAAGTGTGGGGGTGGGACTGTGGTCAAGACTTTGTTCCTTGTAGTCAGCCTCTAGCAGTTGCACAAACACTGACGATGGCCTTAGTATCTTCTGCAAGAAGCAGGTAACTGCTGGGATAAGCAGGACAATGGGATAAAAGGAAGAATGGGGCCACGAAGTCCACATTCCTTCTGGGTGCCGTGACAACATAGACTACTGCATTTTCACCCAGTCTCTGTGTCTGTCCTAGTCACCAGGTGTTTATTGGCAATGTCGAGCTTTGCAAATTTCAATTGGTTTGTATTTTTGACACTTCCACACCAGGACGTCAGGGTAAGCTACAGTCACATCCACACACTTAAATTTGGTCTCAAATTAAGGTTTCAGTACCGGGGACATCAATTGGGTTATCCTTCTCCTGTCATCTTGTTGTGGTTTAAGAGTTAACAGATTGAGAGAGGGGACACAGGTGATAACTCTAGGACCCTGAGGGGTCAGAGGGTAGCTGGTATTCCCCCCTCTTCAGCGAAGATTGGATTTTTCCTGTTCTTTCTCCCTCAGGCTCTGTGGCTGCTGGTGGGACTGCCCCTCAGGCGCAGCCGGGCCTGACTCCTGGTGCTCTGCACAATCAATTGCCATTCCAGAACTGGTTTTGTATATACTTGTATATCCCTCTTGCCTTCATATTCCCTTTCCCTGTTTATCTCTGTTATTTATTAAATTTTGTTCATAGTCTTAACTGCCGATTTCGTGTGAGGCACTTTCTTCCTCATTCCTCTTTTTATCCTCCCCTGGAAGGGAAGGGGGAGGGGGAGAGAGGGCTTATGATAGGAATTCTGCTCTATTGAACTTGCCCTAAGCCTTAAATGGAGACATATCCTTCTCCATTAAAGGGGTATAATCAGTAAATTGGATCATCTTAATACTAACAGCTTTCAGTTAATACTTGTAGCAATTGATTTTACACCAGATACTGCTATACTTAGGATAATTATTATTACAGCAAACATCAATACACATTGCATTAAACTTTGGATCCAACCACTAACATCAAACCCAAAACAACTAAACACCCTTGAAAGCCAGCTATTATTCATTGATTATCAGAATTCACAGATGCCTTTCACCACCTGGTGCATCATTGCTAGCTGAGTGGTGACATCCTGTGTAACATCAGGCATATGAACGCAGCAGTCTGTACTGGACAGGTTCAGGTCACCACAAAGTCCATTTTGCTGTAACAGTGTTGAGTCCAGTGCCATGTGGTTCTGCAGAGCTGTTCTTGAAGGAGCTTATAATTGACTGTTAAGTAACTGTAGCCTGACATCAGTAGCATTAGCTACTTTCTCTGCAGGATAAGCTAATTTACTCATCCATAATGGCATTCACACAGCAGCAGAACGTAATCCCCAAAGTCCTGCCATTCCCCAGGCTATGCAGTTAGCTGTTCCCAGGTCTTGCCACTCCTCTACATCTCCCCCCCTAGTTATAGTCTTGCACGTTTTATGCCAGCCACTCAGTGAGGTCAGACAGGAGTCCTTTTCCCTGTGGGATACAATGTCAGGAAGCCCAAGGTACTTCAAAGTTCTTGGAACCCAGACCATAAAGGAGTGTACATCTTACCATCATTACAGGCCCAGATCACACCAGCCGGAGCAGCACCAGAGGCAACACAGCAATCGTGAAGTGCAAAGTTTGTACTCACTGCCTTGTATTTTATGCTGCAATTCTGGCACCAACAGTCCATTTTTAGGGTGATAAACTAGTCAATAGCATTCAACCCAATTATGTTGCTTCCAATTTGAACAATTTATCATGTTTTGGCAAGGCCACAACGCTGACTTGTTTGATACTAAGGCAAATGAGAATTACTTGCCAAATGGTGTATAAGCCTGAGGGTTATCATCAGATCCAAACCAGAAACACAGTTACGGCCAGCTCTTTTATGACGGTCTCACCCTTTATTCCACTGTATGCACCATGGTGTATTTATAGCTTAATTATATTGCAGGATGTTGGTTGCTCGCCTCCAAGGCTGCAAATGTGTCATACCCCAAAAAAATTCAGTTTCAAGGGAGAGTTGTAATTTCCTTTTCATAGCATGTACAATGGTTGAAAAATTGAACGGTTTACTGAATCTCACAGCAACTTGTTTTCTATACAGGGAATAAGGATTTACTATTTGAAGGGCGTTCCTTGTGTTTCATAATTTCAACAAGCTCCCTGTTATGTTTGTGGGAAGAATACCCGTGGTAAAGGAGTTGTCTACAGATTCAGGTAGGAGTAAGTGAGCAGTAATACTAGATTCATTGAGGGCAATTGCAAATCCCTATGTCAAGATTAAGACTAAGCTATTGTCTAAACTATGAGTGGCTTGTACAGATAAAGACCACCTATTTTCACTCTATCATACTCTTGATTCCGGTGGGGTGCTATCCATTTCCATATTATATGTAAATATATTAAACCAAAACATATCTTCCCTATACAGATTATATATGTCATATTTGCCAATCCTTACTACAGTTGATACCTAACTAAACATGTGACCACTGAACTTGCATCTAACAAACACCTTTGTTCAAAATCAAAAGTTATCTTTGCAAAAAACATTTGGTTTACAAGCCCATATACAAATGAAAACAAAAATCACACCACACATAAAAGTTAGGAACACCTGTGGACACTTGAGGTTAGTATAGGAGAGTCTTTGGTTCCAGGTGTAGTTTTCTGACATCTGCGGTACTAACAACCTGGAAAACATAACAGAGAATTGCTCAGCTTCTGTCTAATGGTGCACAGTGGTTTAGAAAGAGGGCATTATCCACCTGGTATAAATTTGGTGGGTATTTCCAGAGATATTTTTTTGCTTTCCAAGAATAAAGATTCTTTGGAGTTGTTAATAGCAGTGCTAGGATTCCAATTTTTGGTAGCTTGCCTAACACAGGGTGCCCCACATAGAAACCTGTAGGGTATTTCACAGTGATGCTGTAGTTGTAACAGTAACGCAGAAAGCTTTCATTTTGGGACAACCATCCCCATTTCAACCATTGCTTAATTGGTACATGGCATTGGACAGTCGTATATGCCATCCAGTCTCATGAATTTTAGCAAATTGCTCGACTGGACCACTTGTTTGTGCAACGCTACCATGGATTTGAGGCTAGTATGGAGTATGAAATACACATCAGATGATACCTTCTTCTTTTGCCTGTTTGTTCTTGTACTGTTGTGGTGGAAAAAGTGGGATCTGTTATCGCTTTGACTCTCTTCTGGAAGGGGTAGGTCAGTATAACCATTCTTTCAGACTATGGGCGGTATTTTCTCCATTGGCAACTGTAACAGCTGTGGCCTTGGTGACTCCTGAAATAACTTCTGCTCCAACCAAGATATATTTTTTCCCCCAAGGGTCATAGAGGGCCTGCGTAGGCTGTTTGCGTGGTATGCCACAGTGTTTTCCAATCTTGGATATGCAAGAGAAGCACCTTACCTGGGTAGTCTTTGTTGAGCTGTAGACAACAGTGGGAATAGACTGTCACTATCTGTTCACATAATTTTAGGGAAACACGACTCTACCGTCCCAATGTATAGGAACTCATACAGTGTGGCCTCACTTTATATATAGCCATCTGCGTAAGTGTTCCCATTCATGATCATCATTTACTATATCAATTTGTCACAATTGTGCAAGGCTATCAACCAGCAGGCTCAGCCTCTTGAGTAGCTGGGACTACAGGCATGTGCCACTGCGTCCCGCAGAACTCCATACTAATCCAGTGGGGCATTTTGACACTCTGCCATACAATAGGTCAAATCCTAGTATGTTAGTGTCGGCATCTCCTACCAGAACTTCGGCTCAGGTCAACCTTTTCTCCCTGCAGAGCCACAAAGTAATTTTTGCTGCTGGACATTTGTTTATGATCACATCAGTGCCTGTAAAAGCTACTTCGTGATGGCTAGGCTTTGCAATTAGTTATTCTGTGATTGATTGCTCCAATCCTTCTGTTCCCTGTTGCCATAGATTGCAATGGGAGCTGTGGTCACTGAAATCCCATTCTACATAGATTGGATCTATTGGGTGTAATAGACTTAATTGTTGGAAAAGTCTCAATTCTTTAGTCAGTAAATTTAATGCAGTCTCATATTGTACAGGCCACGCCCACAATTTGTCCTGTTTTAACAGGTTGTGTAAAGAGTGGGCAATAACAGAAAAGCCAGCAGCGTGTTTGTCGTAGTTGCTTAAAGTTCCTAAACCTTCCTGTAATTCATTTTTACTAGTTGGATTCTGTCCATGTTCTAGCTTTTCCAGGGCTTTTGGCGGGCACAGAGACAGCTGTTAATCCACCAGACCCCCCCCAGGAAATTAATCTCTTCTACCAGTCCCTGGAACTTGGATGGTGGAATATCTAGTCCTAAAGTTGTTAGTTTGTCTCATATATTTTTCCATGGCCTGCCTGACTTCTTCCTCACTCAACAGTACCCAATCTCTGTCTCTGAGGGAAACCCACTATACATACTCTGTTTCCGAGTCCTCCAGGCTCCTAGAATACTTTTCCTTCAATTTAACTAGCTTGGCAAGGGACCAGGGATTGATATGTACGGTAGTGTGGGCTTTTCCATCCCTCTCATCAGCAATTTCAGTCTTAATTAATGGCTGAACCTGTACTGTTTTGGGGGTAGGATCAGAATCTTCCTCTAGATCTTTGCTATCATACCAAATGACTCCACCCCATGTTTTGGAATCCTCACAATGTACCACCTTACAGATGTGCTGGACCGAATTAGAAAGTGGTCCTTGTGGGACTTGATCAAGGAATTTTTGTAAACTTTCCTGGAGCTGTCCCTCAGTCACAACCGTTAGTTGGTCTAATTGCTCATCTTTACTTCAAAGAGCATTTACTCATTTTTCCAATTACTCCTGTGTCTCCTTCTCAAAAGCCAAAGATGTTTTAAGCATCTCGTGCTCGGACTTCAGAGCTGTATATCCTACATTGACAATTTTTCACACACAATTTTGTCACAAGATAAACAAGCCTCCAAAACTGCAAAAATAATTAAACTTTAAATTTGTATGCCAAAGGAATGTGTGCCTAAAACTTCAATTTATCTTAGAGCTTCAAAGTAGGTGTTGGTGGTTCCATATAACCTTGAAAGTCCTCTATTAGTTACCTGTGCAATAGGAGATTAGTCCCAGAAGTGCTGTAGTCTGTGAACTTGATGTGCTGCTCTATAACCATGAGTAATGGTGCTGCTAGCCTGAAAGTGTCAGGTAAGATATTTCTTTTTTTGAAATTGTATTTCCCCTGTAAAATAAAAGCTAGAACCTGTTACAGGCTGACACAATAAATCACAGTAGAACAAATGGGATTAGACTCTAAATCTTCCAAAGCCTTGTTTTCTAAGCTAATTATTTTTTATTAACCTGATCTGCTTCACATTTCTATTATCTCAAAAACCTTTCTATAAGAGCTTATAAGTAGCAGAATCATGGTGGCTTAATGAGCTTAATAATGGCACTGAAAGAAATGAAGGTGTTTGGAGCCAGTAAATTATTTTATGGTGGTCTTGGCTATTTCTTTATGTTTGCTACAAATGTTCCAGTAACTACCTTTCATTAGTAAAAATTATTAATCAAAGACTTGCTGACTTTATATTTACTTTAGAAAAAAGATGCTCCTACACCTTCAGTTTCAAGTTTGAGTAATTGTTACCAGCCATTCACTCAGCCACTATAGTACTGGAGATTATAGAAGCTTTTTTTCTGTCATATTTTTCTACCAGCCAGCATTCTTACCAGCCTCTTTCATAGAATTTCAGCTCCAAGCAAAAGATGCCCTACCATGTAATTTTTGTCAGATTAATATTATTAGGTACACGCAATTCTTATCCTCCATAAGCAGTACCTATTTTTACCATAAAATGAGGAGGTTCCCTGTGCAGAGCCAGTATTTTTAATGAATTGTTGGCATTATTCTTTTAGGTTGCCTTAATTACAGTGGTGTCTCTGTTGATACTACATTTGTGCTGTTAACATCTCCCCCAACTCTCACTATTTCAGTTCTGTCTGGGCACATCCAAATTCCACGATGCCAGAGCAGGGCACTGTCTTGGCTTAGACTCAAATCGGTGTGGTTTCTTTTTTTTTAAAAAAAAGTATTTCTCTATCCCTTTTATGCTACTTGGTCCAATCCAGAAAGTATGCTCAGAGAATGCCTGATCCATAATCATCAATGACAACCTTTAAGAATCTGCACCTTTTTTCCCCTCAGTTTGTGTTGTCTGATGTTGTAGAGGGTACTTAATTGATCCTGGGCTGTGGAACTGAGTTTTCCTCCAAACACGTTGTCTTAGAAAAATCAGTTAAAGTGGTACCAGAGTTGTGTCCTGACCTATCCACTTGTGTGAAGAAAGTAAAATAATTAGAAGAAAAAAAAAAAAAAAGTCTCTTTTATGAAACAAGGAGTTTTATTAAGATATTTTATTATGTGTCTCTGAAAGGAATAGACCAACAACCATATAAAAGCTTACAAAAATGGTTAACCTTCAACACTACAAATGTGTTAACGTGACAGAAGAAGTTCACAATTTTGCATCTTTATTGACTTTTACAGAGTGAAAGGAGAAAGTTCTCAACTATGACATTCCAATGATGATCTTTGACAGGAGACATTTACAATTGCTTTAAACCCTTTATTTTCTTTTTTTTTTTAGGCAAGTCAATAACCCTGACTTGCAGAGTTAGGAGTGAAAAATACATTAGCACCATCATATTAGTCTTTTACACTTCCCTAATTTTAGTGGTCTTGACCAGCAATGACAAGGAAAGTAGAGAAGCACCTTTGATAACAGAATACAATCCAACAATAAAATTATGGTGACTACTGCCATTAAGGTATTAAACTCTTAAAATACATCGTACTTTTTCACAGCTAATCAGACAATTTTGTCCCAAATGATTCAACTGAAATGACCAATGGGTCCAATGTGGTTTGATTGATTTGTAATTGATTTTTGGTTTGACTTATCAATCAGACACATCCCGGTTTCTGTCCGTGTTGAGGTAGTTGAAACAGGGAGGTCTTTCTAGCTTTATGGACTGCATCTTAGAAGGAGGGTAAACTTTGGTACTGGGAGCAATCAGTGCTTTATAAATTGGCTAACAAACAATCTATTAGTTAATAGAACACAGTGTTGTTTTATTAAGTGTTGAAGTTGTATTATAGCACCACGGAGACATGTTTTGAAGATGGAATTTGGTAAAAAAAATAGAGCAAAAAAAGCATTTTTACTGTACTTTGTGTAATAGCGAAAAAAATAACCCTTAATAACAAATTGAATTTTCCCCCAGAAATTTTGTTAATAAATAACTGGGATACAGATGGTCACCTGTACTAGTTGACGAGGCTAAATCAAAGGAGCACAGTTGGAGTGTGAATCTGTTTGCTGGGGTTTCAGAAAGAGCAGAATCTTCGATTTATAAGAAGCAGACTGGGCCAACATCCACGCCGAATTCTTGATCAGGACCACCAATATCTAAAGGTGCAATATCAACCACAGGCAACCTCATTGTCTTGCGTGTTCTGTATTCAAAAACTGTTTTACCCCATTCACCAGTGTGTTTCTGTGAAGTTAAAAAGAAAAGAAGAAAAAGAAAAACACCATGTTAATAGAAATCAATGTTGGGCTATGTAAAAGTTATCCTACAGTTTACTGGACTTCATACTTTCTTTTTCCATATTAACATGGACCTCACAGCACTACGAAAACTCATTGCAGTTGCTGGAGAAGTGAGCTCAAAGATAGACTTCTTAGTTTCTGAACATTTTCTGCAAAGCGTTTTGGGGTTGTAGACCTTGCAGCTCAGAAGGGGTGGGGTCTCTGACAGACAGTAGAGTACTTCGGAGTGGTACCAGTGCCCCAACCTAGGACGGAAATGTGCTCCACATGCTGGAAGATGATACAAATAGCTATTCTGGAAAGTGGCTTTGGCCTCAGGAAAGTGTAAGCAGTAATGAGGTAGCTGTTCATGGTAAAGAAATGGCCGCAGAGTGGCTGCAATGTATGAGTTTATGCATCCTTAAGCTTCAGTTTTGCATATATCATAGAATGGCCTAAGTTGGAAGGGACCTTAAAGACCATCTAATCCAACCTCCCTGCCATGAACAGGGATGTCTCTCAACTAGACAAGGTTACTCAAGGCTCTGTCCAACCTTGCCTTGAACACCTCCAGGGAGGGGGCGTCCACAACGTCTCTGGACAATTTATTCCAAAGTCTTGCCACCCTTGTACTGAAGAGTTTCTTTCATAAGATCTAATCTAAAATCTATTCTCCCTCAACTTAAACCCA
>VWZK01012989.1:0-13264 GCA_013396935.1 Baryphthengus martii | reverse complement strand
TTTTTTTTTTTTTCTACTACCGAGATCATCCTTCCAGCATTTCTCTTTTCTCTAAGATAATTGGCTTCATTCTTGCTCCATAAATGTTTAGATTCATCATTAGCATCCTGAATTCTTGACTGGAAAGAGTTGAGGCTGATGTAGAGGGTCCCTTCCTCCTTTGACTTGTCTCTGCTCGGGATTATTTTTATGTTTTCTTAACACAAAAGGTACTTGCTGTGCTTACTTACTCTTTAGCTAGTGGTTGTTGTGTGAAGTTTGAACATCTTCAACTGCTAGCTATTAAAGTTACACTGTAGTTTCCTGAGGTGCAATTAACATAAAGGTCTAATATTTCTAATTCAGTGACCATATAGATTTGCCTGAGTTGTCCTATATAATAAGATATTCATCAGGCTAATACAGAACTAGACAACAGTCCACAGTCCACTCACTGCAACACAATTGCTGTCACAGCTAAAACAAACTAAAACTAGGTCAGTCTAATGCAAGCTCAGATAAATCTTGAGATCCAGTAGTGTCATGTAAATTCAGCCTTTTAGTAAAAATGGCAAAATCATACTTACCTGCCATTTCTGGAAATTAATTCCAAGAGGTTGTTCTCCATAATGTTTACACGGACAGACATGAAGCTGACTGACTCCCTCAGTCACCATAGTTTTCCATATTTTATATTGTTTTTGAAATCACATCAGCTTGCTCCTTCAGAAACCAAGGATGAATCCCATCCAGCGTCATAGATTTGAATACACCCAGCTAATCTAAGTTCCAGCTCAGGAAACAGAAATTTTGCTACAGCTAGTAGAAGTTTATAGACTTTCTAATTAACCGACAGGGTACAGTATCAGGATTTGTCTAGGTTTGCCTCAGCTTAAGATTGTTTAGATTCTTTTACAATTCTCTAATGGAAAAGCTTCACAGGGGAAATGTGGGTCTCTTTGATTGGGGAAACAAGTAAGTGATGGAGCCATTTAGGACACTCTTAAGTGCTTAAGTCACCTCACCGTTAGACAACTGCTAAAAGAAGCTTAACATTGTTCTTTAAAATGCTTGCAAAGAAACAAATAAATATTCCTGCTGCCTGTCCATTTGTTGTTATAACAGCTTAGGTAGAAAAAGACCCATGGCATCAAACCAGTACACATTTGTTAAATAATGGAAGAGTTCCTGTAACTAGAGTGATATACTTAGTGCAAGGAGAATATAGTTATAAAATTTTTAGCTCACCTATTTTGCTCTAGTAAACTGATCTAATTATAATGCAAAGAAGGTGTACTCATTTCACTAATTATGCTGGGAAAAGTTCTAACTATTCTGCAATGTTTTCCTTGGAAATGAAAGGAAGTAGACTTTGTTCTCATCCAAATTGATCTGATTATAATTTCCACATTAGCTCTCAAAATGAAAGCTGGGTATGAAAAAAAAATATTCCTTGTGTAGGTAAAGAATCCTAGGCTATTCCCATTAAAACGAGAAAATAGGATGAAATGCTTGAATGCTGAATATAGTAAAATTGAAACTAAAATAAACTGGAATATTTGAAGACTGTTGTAAATTCATGGGCCATATTTTTTTTTTTATGCATGTCTTTGGTTCTACTCAACTTAGGCACAACAAGCATGCAATGACCAAAAGCATTTTTGTGTTTTTTATGAAGTATTGGCAACAATTTTAGACTTCACCATGTATCCTCAAATACAGATTTGTAACTACAATGACAATTCACAAAACTCTAGCATTAATTTCACACAAGCTCTTTTACTTTAAATGCTGAGAATTCTTTTGACAGGATCTGCTTTGAAAAGCTAGCTGCTCTCTTTCAACTTTTGTGCTTGTGGAAAATTAGGCACATATTGACTCGAATTTTCTGGGTGATGTGCAGTAACACAATGTGTCATTTCGTATCAAGATCCCTTGTTATAAAGGGATTGGTAATTTGAATTCACTCATCCATCACAATAAACTCATCTGATTATCATTTTGGGTCAGTAGATCTGATGGATGATGTAGACCAGCATTTGGTTAGTGAAACCAATTCTGCTATAAGGATTGACCCACCAACCTCAGTAACGTTACAGAACTGTATAATGAAAATTCAGCCTGAAAAAAAGAGTACAACTGTTAACATCACTAAATAAAATACCAATTACAATGTGGTAATAAAAACATCGCTATTTGCAGTCACACATCTCTGTGTGACTGCATACAACATGGGAAAATCAAGAGTCTAAATTTAGTGTGTTGTATTCTTAGCAAAGGTTGAATTTCCAATGCTGAAAACTGAAACCATGAGGAACTAATAATTATCCCACTTTTTGTGGTGATTTGTTTCTCCAGAGAAGCTGGAACACGCACAGAGAAGTAAAATGATGGCTCCTGATAACCTAATGAAAGTTAAGAACAACACCCAGCGGTGGTCTAGGCAGTTGGGCCTAGAATATAAATAGTCTGGGATGTTAATTCACTCCAAAATCATGAAACAGAGTTGAGCTAGGCTCAGTTGCCTGGACAGTCTGTCTGGTGCTTGAGACCTCCTCGAGTGCCTAAAATATCTATACATGTATTAGAAGAGGACTTAGGGGAGGTCTGCACTCTGCACAAACAGCAGCTGGAGCCAAATGGCAATCCCAAGGGCATGTCAAATGTCATTAGGCATCAGTTTTGAGAAGCTGAAGTGAGGGCATACATTTACAACTGTAAAGCTGAATAGTTTTCTGGATTTTATTGGCTGACGAAACTATGTAGAACAGCAATCTCATATGCCTGTTGTTAGCAACTTTGTTGACCTGTCTGCAGCTTTGTTCTACCTAATTTATTTGCGACAGCAATTTCTCTGACTGACCAGATGCCTAGGGCTAATTTGTTCTCCTATTGTTTGTATCTTTGTGGTAGAACCATAGGTCCGTAGAGATAGTAATGACAAGCAGTTTTTCTATGTAGAATGAGATATTAATGACTCATGACTAATTGCCCAGGGAAGTGGTAGAGTCACTATGCCTGGAGGTGTTCAAAGAATGGGTAGACGTGGCACTTCAGGACATAATTCAGTGGTCACAATAATGGTAGGTAGATGGTTGGGCTTGATCTTTTCCAACCTTAATGATTACGTGATTCTATGAGTGCCAAAGAAAGGCAGGCCTGGTATAATGGCAAAGGCCTTCAGAAGTAGAGACACATGACATGATATAGAGGAGCTCAGGCACACAATGAGGCAACAAGCTTGACACTGGAGATCCCACAGCTATTAACAACTCACCCATGCTCAGTCAAAGCAATGCAGACCAGGAGTTAGAAAAAAAATAGCTTTAGGAATAACAAAGAGAACAAAGCAATAATATCTGAGACAGGTAAAAGGCACAGTACATACTATATTGGAAGCAATACAGAATTACAGATCAGTGAGAAAAAGCAAAGATGTAGAAGTGTGTAAGCAAGCGTGTAAAAATGATCCTAACTGAATCCCAGAAAAAAAAGAGTAAGGAACCATCAATACCAACATTGTATTATTCAGCCTCTGGAGTCTTCATCAAGAAAACTAATGCCCTCCCAAAGACTACCTGAATGAAACCACCAATCTTAAGACTTAAGAGCAGGGTAAGGATGAGCACAACACCAAGAAGAGGGATATATAAAAAAAAGTAACAGTTTTAACTGCATATTATTCATTTTTCTTCCACAACAATTAGATATGGACTAACACTCATCAGACTCTTAAGATCTTACTTATGTTAACAATAAATTCTTGATCGTACATATCTGAAAGATGTGCTTCCTCTTTACTCTTTAGAAGATATTGAGTGTAACACTGGGACTGGTTCTGTTACTTGCAGAGATGCACATAGTGACCCAGCATATTCTTCGTGGGCTCCAGGTGCCTTCCAAAAAGTGCACCTCTCTTGTACTTTGACCATCACAGCTGTCAAATCCTTCTGGATTTCTCAGGTAGTCCATGTTGTCTCATGCAACATTAATAACTTGCATTTAGGCAAGTGAAATAAATCCCAGTTCTCCACTGACTATTTAAAAGGGGGGCTAGAATAATTGTTTTAATATTTTTAATCCCTGAGCTGATTTTCAGCCGACAAATGACTGTTTAGCCATGTATAATTGAGGATTATGGCAGTACAGAAGGATATTCACATTTACTATTACAAAACATATTTTACCGTTGTCTCATCTAATTTTCTAGACACTATATAAAATACATCAATGAGCTAATGAAAGATAAGCAAGTTCCTTTTGAAATATAATTAAAAGGAGCAGAAAGAGGAGGCATATAGTCAGAGAGAGCCCAAGCAGAAGAGCACACAGGTCCACCATCACCCCTAGTACACTTCCCCCTGTATACTGCGCATGATGTTTACGGGATAGGACTGTAGCCAGCTTGGGTCAGCTGCCCCGGTTGACTTCAAATTGCTAATGCCCTGCAGACTATGGCTGGCTTATGCTTCTGGCCCAGCAAGAAGATTTAAATAAACCAAGGCACAGTGCCAAGCACTTAGGCATTTGGGAGTTAATAGGAGTAGGAGATGAAAACCCTGTGTGTTAGGCTCTTAAAAACACCAATATTTACTGTATGACCTTGAAAAAATTTAAATTAGCTGAACATTAGTTTCTCCATATTTAGTTTTTGTAAGATTAATTGCATCTATGCACAGTAAAATCATCTTAAGATGTTTGCAAGGATATGTTATATAAAGAAAATTAGTATGGATAAGTTCTGGTAACAAGCTATGAAATAAGTCATATACAAAATATTCAATTTAAAGCACTGTGTCTCATTTCAGTAATCATTGCTTGCCTTTTTTTTTTTTTTTTTTTTTTTTTCCCCCCCNNTTTTTTCTTTTTTTTTTCCCCCCCAGGACATCAGGAAATATTACTTTCCCTTTATCTCAATTAGTATTACTTTTTCCTTTCACAATTACTTTATCACGCTCAGATTTTTTTCTTTCCATCATCTTGTTCTGTTACTGATTGTGTGTCTCAGCAGCAATTTTGAAATTAATTTAAATCATGTTCTTAGTAATTATTTTAAATTATTTTGACTTGCATACCTTAATTAATGGTATTCAAATTAATGTTTAAAATTGAGTCTGTCTTTCATTCCTTTATAGTCTGTAGCTAGCTCAGGAATTCATTACCAGTGCAAAGTTACTAACGTGTCACAAAAAAAAGTACTTCTAGAAGGAATTAGGCTTAATGAATTAAAAAGTTATCCACCTCTGCCCTCTAGTGGTCCTGTCTTTTCTCATTCACAAGAGAAAAAAAAACCAAACAACTTAAGAAATCCTTATTGATTTTAGCTTCTTTCATCTTAGCTTACAAAGTTCACTCAACTTTTCTATAGGAATTGTTTTAGTGCAACATGCCTTTAGACTCACGGTTTCAATATTAAAAAAAAAACCAAAACACCAACTTTGTAAACTTACAAATAAGGTTCTTTTCCATGTCTAGTATGACATGCAGTAAGTTTCAACTATGTTGTACTGCACTTTTAAATAATTCTTTTAAGGGATTTTCAGTGTTGAAGCAATGTAACATGAAGATCATACCCCCACTCATTCAAAGCAACTTTATTGAAATTCTCATTTTTTTTTTATTTTTTTTTTTACTTTAAAACAAGCTCTAGAAAAGAAGAGGAAAGAAAAAGAAAAGAAAAAAATCCAAAACCCACAAAGCTAAAGCACTGTACTATATTCATTATATTATGATAATAAATACAATAACAACATTTTATAAGTTAAGCCTGTATAATTACTTTAAAAGAAACTGATTCCAGGGTGCTAGCTTAACATTAGTGAGACTCTCTCCTACCTGCAGTGTCCTTTCCAGTAGGTTCTTCCTTGTAGGCTTGATGCCAATGAAAAGAGTCACTTCCTGGCTGGCAGCCAATTCTAAAAATCCTCTTTTGGACCTAGGAAGCTTTCCTTTCCCACACCACTGAGGCCTGTCTGACAGTTGGTTAATCCTCTCAGCATCTCTGTTTTGGGATGCAGGTGGTAGTCTCGTTTCTTGCATGTCTGCTAATTCCATCTTCTCCAAGCTGTTGACTCTTCTCGAACCTTCTCTTCAAGTGCAGTTGCTCCCCATAGAAAGGGAAGCCTTCCCCATTTAGCAAGGCTCATCCAGCTCTCACTTGCTCTTTAAAGGAACACAGAATCATAAAATAATTCCAGTTGGAAGGTTGGTTTAGAGACTATCTGTCCAAACTCTACTAAAAGCAGATCCTATTTCAAATCTGGTTGCTGCTATTTAGAGACTTGTCCTGTCAACCTTCTAACATCTCTAGTGATGAAGAATTCATAGCCTCTCCAGTCAGGCTATTCAATTGTTTGATCACCCTTACTGCAACGACTCTTTTTGCTAGTATCTTATCTGAACTTTCTGTATTTCAGTTTGTGCTTTTTCCTCCTGTCCTATCACTGAATATTTTGGTGGAGATTATCTTCACTTGCTTTATATCCTTTCACTAGGTAGATGACAGCAGCAACATAATCCACTCACGAACAGTGTCTTTGGGCTGAGCAAATCCACCTCTTTCAGCCTCTCCTCCTAGGCCATGCACTCCAGTCCCCTGCACATCTCAGTAGCCCTCTGCTAGACTTACTCCAGTATTTCAATGTCTTTCTACTGTGGATCTCAAAACTGGACAGCATTCCAGACATTTCTCAAGTGTACAGAAGAAAGGAGAATGATCTCTTCCCTTCACCTGGTAGTTACACTCTTAGTAATACAGCTCAGGATGCTTCACCACTACAAGGGCATACTCTTCACTTTCATAAACCCCGACTCCTGCAAATCTGTTTTCCATTCAGTCTTCAGTGTTTTCAAAAAGTCTCCTGCACTGCTTGTAGCCTTCAGGGAATACCTGTTAAAGTTCTGAAGTGTAGTTAAAGTTCTCCCTCTAAACTGGGCCCTGTAATCTTGATGCTTTTCTATATCAGCTTCATCTCTTCTTGATCAGACATTATATAATAGCCACTTGACTATGACATCACTCCTTTTGTCTGCTTTCTTACTTTCACCTAGAAAGCTCTTAGCTCATTTTAACTAGTCATTCCCAAGCAGACCTCTGCATATTTGAGTGTCCCCTGAGTTCAGAATGCAACTCCTGTCCTCCCCTTCCTAACCTGTCCGTTTTGAAGGACCCATCACAGCTCTGCAGTCACATAACCTATACCACCACATCTCTGTTATCTCAGTAGGCTCATACATTTAACATCACCCAACACCTCTTAAAATCCTCCTGTCTGTTTCCCATGGTGCTTGTCTTTGGATAGTCAGTCAAAGTGAGTTCTCAGTCACACTGCTTTCTCAATGGAAAAGAGAAAACCTCAGCCCTGTCATACTGACTCAAGTATCACCTTAGCTCTCCTCCTCTAGCAAAGCAGAGCTGAGGCTTTTGCACTTTCACGGGCTCTATAAAGAACTCATAAACCTTCTTTCTGTTCAACATCACCTTGATATTTTGCAGACTATTCAGCCCTTCCTGCAGCCCCTTCACTGAGTGACTCAGTGTCTAGCTGGGGTTTACCCTCATGAGGGTGGGGGTCATAACCAGCCCAGCCCAGTCCCTGGGAGAAGTCCAGCATTCTCTGCAACCTAGCACTGGGAAACCATGTCCTCTTATAGGACTCAGTAGGGTAGATCACTGGTCAATGCCACCCAGGACTGTGGCCTATGGTAAGTTACCACTATGGTTGTACCAACCTTGGCAATCCCATTACATCTCAAGCAGTGCCTTCAGGACCCTTGCTCTGACAACCTGACTGCCAAATCCCTTTTTGCTGACCACAGTTGCTGTCATTCCTAGCAACAGTTAAATAAATACTCCATGATTCCATAGGAGCTCTACATGAAGAAAGGTCTTGAAGGTGTAGGTCCTCTTTAATCAGAAAGGAGCAGATATAGAAGCCTATCTGTCTGAACAACAAATAGGTGCTGTTCTAACTATATAGCTCCCATTTGCAAACCCTTTTTGGCCTTCACAGTTTAACATAATGGGGGGGATGTGGGAAATTTAGAAAACAGTTTATCATGCAACTGTCATTTTAATTTTTGCAATGTATAGTGTTTTATTTATATGACATGATGTGTATTATATTGCTCTATATAGACAACACACAAGAAATCATCTGGGTGAGCAGCACAATAAAGATTCAAATACTGTTGCAAATAAAGATCAAAGTGTGAGAAAGGAAAAATTCTGAAGAACCAGAAGGAACTACCTAAAAACCAACACAGGAAAAAGAAACTGAGTTTCCAGGCTGAAATCAAGCTAGGAGCAAAGGATCAGGCTGCAAGGATGCAAGAGGCAAAAGATCCTTTTTGGTTTATTCTTGCTCTCCTCTGAATTTCCTTACTTTTTTTAAAAAAAGCTACTTGGTCTATCATATACTAAAATACAACCTTTTTTTTTTTTTTTTTTTTTTTTTTTTAAAGCACTTGTGTTTTGAGGGTGCTTACAAAACCAAAAAACAACAAAGAAATTTGATAGATACCTTTTAGAAGTCTGGCCAAGTTAGGTTCATATCATATCCCTAGCATTCTGTAGTTGTTTCAACAGCAGGAGTAATGTGCACTGTGTTTCAAATATGCTTTTATAGACTAAATTCCATACTTTAGATAAGCAAGTTAGCTCTTTCTTAACTGATGTCAGCAACAAGTTCCCATTTACAAATACAGACTACTCATCATCACTGCAGTTGTTCATTATATCCTAATTAAACTTTGTTCAGTGAAAAATTTATATTTCTCCATCAGTTTCTGTCATGTGTCTACATTAGGGTATCTTCTCTGAGGAGATCCAGACTTTCTCATGTGGTGTCAGTATTCATTTTATCTGTAAGCTTTAGCACCTGCTCAATATTTTGACAGTAAGAAAGCCTGACGTCCAGCACTGCTTTTCAGCACTTTCATTTCTATGATCTAACGGTGTACTGCGTTTATTCAGACAACATCAGACAACTTTCAGACTGTTTGTCTCATGGCTGCCTGATCTTCATTCCTGGCACATGGTTCCTAGATTTCTAGCTTGGAACACCTTTTCATGTTTGGCTCACGCACATTTTGTTAATGCTATGTTTTCTCCTTCCAAATGGTAACAGAAAGGCAATTCTAACACCAGCATGCCTTGTTTTCTCGCTAATACAGAGAAGATGTGGCCAAACAGTGGTGTAGCAAAAGACTACTCCACCACTACTGGAACAGTATCAGTACTTACTGCTGATTTAAAATTCTTCTTCACATTTTTATTACCATTACAGGAATGCAGTGAAGTATTGGCTTTTGTATGCACTCCAGATCTTATCACTTAGTCTCTTTCTCTTTCTTCAGATGACTGAATAAACTGAGGTCCCTCTCAGGAATTGGATGCCAGAGATGTATAAGGGTAAGAGAAATGGGGTTTTAATATGTTTTTGTTTCTTTAAAAGACTTCAGTTCCTTTAAGCCTTTTCTCAAGCTACTTTTCGTATGTCTTTGAACCAGAGAGTATGCATGTTAACACACAGTTGCCTTGACTGTTTCCTCTTGATCTTTTGAAAGACTCGAAGCTTGAATAACTGTCCCTAAAGGCTTCTTTGCATCCAGCTTGTATAAAGTAAGATTCTTGATGATATTATGTTTTTCTATTTCTTCTAAGACCAGTTCAAATATAAAATATAAAAATATTTTATGGTTGAAGCTGGTACCCTCATGTTCCTCAGCAACTGTAAAACAAGGTATTACAAACTACATTTGCAGTCATAGGAGATTTACCTCTCTATAGGAATTCTCTTCATTTTTTCAAGTATTCCAGCTTGGTTTGCTCTCTAGGACGGACTGTCTGTGTCCACTCTACATAGCACTTGGCATAGGTCTTCTTTGGGTCCCACACGGTATATCTAGGGAATTTACAAAAATGTGTTATTACATTTGGTTTGAGGAGGAGTGGTAGTGCAAAAAATGTAAACAGTATGAAAGCAGAATCCCAGCTCTGAGAAGTAGTAGTTAAATAGTATGAGCCTAAGGGTGTGATATCAAGGTAACTAGGATTGTCTGAATTGCAAGGTCTTCAATATAGTGTTGAAGATCTATATAGAGTAGAGGTAGCCAACTGATGGCTTTTCTGGATTAAGTTCTTTAGGAAGCAGCTCCTAAAATGATGTTTGTAGAGTACTACTTAATTTTCTGCAAAGAGAAGCCCTTGAGGAACTAAAATAGATGTTTTGGGGATGTCCAGGAGCCCACAATGCCAGGAAGACCTGTGAAGTAAATCAGGTAGACCGCTGCACTAACACAGACTTAAAAAAATTCAGTACGATGGCCACATAAACATCATAAAGGCAGTATGTACAAATATGGAGAAGGAACATAAAAGTGTTTTCTTCTATAAGTGGAGGATATGATGGATATCATTCAGTAGGAAGGTAATAGTAACAAGAAGAGGCAATCTGGATACTAGTTATGCATATAATCAGCTCTGATTCAGATAATCTAAGAAATTCAAATTTTAGTGCATCTTCGGTAATTGGTACTGCTGAATTAGTGAAGCCGATTGAATTAAATTTCTTTATTTATTTTGCCTTTTCCTCAAAAGAGGTTGCCAAGAATAATTCTCTGTTGTTGGGAGTAAGATAAGAGCTCTAAATAATTTGGTTTTAACCCCACCAGATGGCATTGTTGAGAGACTTAATTAAATTCTAACAGCATAACATTGTGTTAAATTATGGTGACAATTAAAAAAGGCGAGTGAGAAAGACAAGACTCATTATTATTCCCCTGAATTAGTAAAGCAAATCAATACATAACCTTACAATAGTACAGCAGTTAGACCTCTGGAAGAACTTTTTTGTTTAAGTGAAATTTAAATTACAGATTCTCAGTCCTTGTATACTAGCAGAAATACTTGTTTTCAGTTTCTACTGCCTACCTTGCACCATGAAACAAGTTAAAAAAAACAGCAACAAAACAAAAAAAACCACACAAAATCCCCCAAACTACTTATATGAAAAGTCTATTTAACTGTACAAGTTTCAGGTTAGTTTATGAAAACTTTTATCATTGTATGCAAAAAAAAATGATACGAAGTAATTTTGTGCTATGCAGTGCACAAGCTTAGGTAGCAACTGCTACAAATGTCTTACATTAAAATGTTGGATTTTAATAGCGGATTTTGCAAAATATCTTGAAGTACAACTCTGGTACATATTGTGAATCCTATATCATTGAAAATGATACAATAACCCATATCCTCCAGACAACTTTAGATAAGCAAACCAATTTGTTGGCAATTATCCAATTATTGTAACTTTAGTGTATTTACTTTCCCAAAAATTTTAATAAAGTTGGTAGATTTTTTTCGGTTAAGCATAACTTTTTTCCAAGTGTAGAACTTTTGGTTGTTAAACACATGGAGGATTGGTAATTGCTAAAATGTTTAGTCCTCTAATCTATTTTCTCCTGCTAACACTAATATTGTTTATTTATTGCTATTTATTATAATAGAGTTTAATGTTACCTCAAAGGACCAATAAGGAATGGTTGAAATGCTAGGAAGTAGTGTAAATCTCCAAGTTTGTCAGCTGTAGTAAAGAAATATACACATGGTAGGTAAGAGCAGGTGAATGAAATGAGAACATGAATACAGGGAGGACTATGTCCTCTTGACTGGAAGACATATTCTCAGCCTGTGTTTACATTAACAAATAACTTTGTAAAACAAAACCACATACCACGAGTTTGAGATAACATCCCTGCATCTGCAGTGTGCATAGTTAGGGTTTTTACTTTGGGTTAGTTTTTGTCTGCTCTCAGGTCTGAGCATTTGGTTCAAAGCTGTCCAAAGAGCAAGTCACAAGTTCTGCAACAATGTCCTGATTCAGGCTGGAACAGAGTTCATAGTTTACTTCATCTGAAAGAAATTTGGCTTAAATGCACTGATGCATGTGATTTGTAGCAACACACAGTAAGGGAACATGATTAGGGGACTTTCCTCAAAATCACAGTTCTCTGAACTCAAATCTTGACTCTTTCCCAGCTTCAGTTTGAACAGCTTAACAAAAGTGCTTAATCTCTGTACGTTCCTAAAGGAACTACCACACTCAGATCTAGTCATTGGTATCTCTAGCTACCATATGGTTAAACATTGCCAGAAGTCCTTCTACAAGTAAAAGTACCCTGCTGATTCACAGAGCAGCAGGTCTGGCAGTCAGACCCTCCCCTTGACACGCTGTCCAAGGATACTTCCACGGATTGAGTGAGCCTCGTCCCCTCTTTAGGTGAGTGGTATCTGGCACTCTGGTGTAGGAGGTTTCCCTTTTTACGACTTGAAGGTTTGCCCATTTTGGTTTGTCATTCCTTAAGGTTAGGAATTAGTTGTGTAGCAGTTACTACCCAACAGACATCTGAACCTGCATTTAGTCAAAAGGAGTGCTGGCAACCCTGGTTGCAATAAACTCCCATTTTGGATAGCGGCTGCTGTTTGTTTTGTGGGTGCCTCTGTGACATTATTGGTGTAGTTGGCAGGAATTGCTACGGAGGCACTACTGTGACCCTGCTCCCCTAGATGTAAAATAGGCTAAGGAGAAGAGCTCCGACCCCGCAGAGGTCGTGGTGAAGCCAGGACAGGTTCCCATAAGGTTTGAGAGCGGGGCAGATAAAGGGCCCATGTGCACCATCCTGGGTGCCTGTTTGGTAGAGGCACAGGAGCGCTCTGGGGTGTTAAGAGTGTAAAGCTTGGTACTTGGAGAGAGAATTGAGAAAAGGAGCTGACGCATTTGTTGATTGAGCTGATGCTGGCACAGACAAAATATCCCCCCAGGGCTATCGAAATCCACAAGTTTATTACGGGCGCAGACCCGGAGGATTTGGATGGGGACAGCTGGGGAGACTCTGATGAAAATAGTGCTGGTGAAACCGAGGAAATGGAGGAAAAGGAGGTGTGACCTGTTATTAAAACAGAGACCCACATGGGACCGCGTGGCGGGAACCCCCACACCATGGCCCGTACCACCCCCTGGTCAGGGTCCGAGCTCAATGAGCTCCTGGACAGGTTTTCTCGTAAGTCGGGTGAAACCGAAACGGAATTATTTGTGGAGAGTGTCTTTGGCGGGAGGCGATAGGATACTGCTAAGTGATGACGAGGCAGCCGGGTTTTGGGGTCCTGGAGTGTTTCTGAGCGACGGGCCAGCAGGCGACCAGTCGATCCCATCGCGAGTGGCTTACTGGGCTGGGGGTGTGCACTCTATGGAAAAGGGAGAGCCGGTGGTTATCCGGGTGAAAG
>VWZK01012988.1:0-18021 GCA_013396935.1 Baryphthengus martii | reverse complement strand
CTAATACAAGCCAGGATGCCATTGGCCTCATATTTAGTTNTTGGCCTCATATTTAGTTGACTACCAATCAACACCCCCAGGTCCTTTTCCAACTTGCAGCTTTCCAACCTCACATCTCCAAGTCTGTAGCTTCCCATGGGGTTGTCATGACCCAAGTGCAGGACCTGGCACTTGACTTTGTTGAATAATTAACTTTGGCCCAATGATCTAACCTGTCTAGATCCCGCTGGAGCCAGTTGTGATGCCGGGTCTATGGCGACTTGGTCTTTCTAGTATTTCTGGCCTGGGTGACCCATCCTCCTCTCCAACAGCCAGTTCCTCCTGCAGGACCCAATGCGTATTCTACAAGGATAACTGGGAATTAGGGGGAGGGGATTCACCTGCTTCCCTGAGCAGGGACCTGTTTCCATTCCCCTCCTTCTCTAAGGTCCCCTCCTACTGCCTGGTGACAAGAGGGGAGGGGATCCTCTGATTCACGTGACGCCTCAACCTGTTTCCTTTCTCTCCAGAGAGGTATGGAAGCTTGCTGCAACAAGGAATCCTGAGATAAGGACTCCTGTGCTTCACTAATGAGATTTGCATCCCGAGCCATTTCAGTGCAGAGCAGGCCCCGAAAACACTCATCTAATACCCTCTCGCTCTCCCTGATAACTTCTCAATCTGCTTGCTTGCTCCCTGAGCACCAGCACTTCATTCTGCAGCTGTGCCACCTGGCAGAGTAGGTCATCAACCTGCTGACACCAGACACAGCTATGGCCAGGGCTGTCCCCTGTTTCTATCAAAAGGTTGATACTGGGGCCAATACAGTTTAACCTTAACAAAAAACCTGGATGATAGGGCAGAGTGCACCTACAGCCAGTTTGCAGATGGTGTAACGCTGGGAGGATGGGCTGATAGAAGAGATGGCTACACTGCCATTCAGAGGAACCTCAGCAGGCAGAGGGGAACCTTGTGAAGTTCAGTAAGAGGAAATGTAAATGTGCACCTTGGGAAGAATAACCCCATCCACCGGTACACATTGGGGCTGGTCAACTGGAAAGCAGCTTTGGAGAGAAGGACCTGGTATAGGGGATAGGTGGACACCAATTTGACCATAAGCCAGTAACAGAGCCTCATGATAAAGACGGCCACCAGCAGCCTGGGCTGCATTAGGCAGGGTGTTGTCAGCAGTAGGTGATCCTTCCCTTCTACTCAGCACTGGTCAGGCAACATCTGGAGTACTGTGCCCAGTTCTGGGCTCCTCACTATAAGGAAGACAGAGACTTACTGGTTCAGCAAAGGGCCAAAAAGGTGATTAAAGGATGGAATCTTCTATCATGTGAGGAGAGACTGAGAGAGCTGGGACTGATCAATCTGGAGAAACTGCTGGAAAGTAGTTTTGCAGAGGAGGACATGGGGTCTCGGTGGACTGCAAGTTAACCATAAGCCAGCAGACTTGCAGACAGGTGTCCAACACCATACTGGACTGCATTAGGAAGAGCACTGCCAGCAGGTGGAAGGTAGTGATCCTTCCCCTCTACTCAGCTGTGGTGAGAAACATCTGAAGGGTTGAGTCCAGTGCTGGGCTTCTCAATACAAGGAAGATACGTAGTTAATGGAGCAAGTCTAGTCAAGAAACAAAGATATGATTAAAGGGCCAGAGCATCCCTCATATGTAAAGAGGCTGGGAGAGCTGTCCATTCTGGAAGAAAGAACCTACATCAAAGATTGTAAAGAAGAGAGAAATGGAGTTTTCTCCGTGGTACCCAGTGGCACCCAGTGTCAGGATAAGAGGAAATGGGCACAAACTAACACAGGAAACTATGTCTGAACAGAAACTTCTTTTCTGTGGCAGTGGTTAAACACTGAAACAAGTTGCTCAGATAAGCTGCAACATCTTCATCCTTGGAAACAGTAAAAACCTAGAGACAATCCTGTGAAGCCTGCTCTAGTCAACCCCACTTGAGGGGACTGGACAGGATGATCCCAAGAGGTGCCTTCTAACTTTGTTCTGTGATTCTGCTGAGGCATCATTAATAATGCTACAGCACACAAAAATCTTAGCATTTCAGCTCTATACTTGGGAAAGTTTTAGCTGATGATCCTGGTGAAATGTTACCTGCTTCTGAGTACACTGATAGAATTAAAAAATATTTTCCAAGGAGATGAATTAAAGCTTCTCCATTGGGGTGAAATGCATTTGGGCATTGTAGGCGACTGCCTGAAAACTACTGTCAGGTGTTTCCATGAAACCATCAGCATGCTGAAGCGTTTCAGAAGGTATGGAACTGCTTTCCACCCATGGCTGGGGGGGAGGGGTAGAAATGTGAGCATTAGGCTAAATTTGAAAAGATTAAGTGAGGTTATCTGAATAATTACAGAGTTTCAGCCACCTTCTCTTCCTAGGAAGAGAAATTATATGGGCCTAGACTAAGAATGGAAAGATCACAGGAGTTAATCAACTGTACATTATGGTCCAGGAATCTTGGTGGATTAGCCAGCCATACTGTGAAATGGGGCTGTGTTTTCTGGACAGCAATGCTGATGTACTAAAACTGCTGACAGACCACAGCAGTGAAGAGTCTCATGGATGAAGCTCTGAAATGTGGAAGTCCAGTCAATGAATGATGTGGATGAAGGTTCTTCTATATCAGAGGCTCCTCCAAAGCCAGAAAAGCCCACCCCATATCACGACCACCTCCACAGGGAAGAAAAGAAGGCTTATAGTCATAGATGACACCATTCTGACAGGAACAGAGGGTCCAATATGCTAGACAGAACCCTCTTTGTAGGGAAGCCTACTGCCTTCCTGGGGCCCAGGTTAAGGACATCACTAAGAAACTTCCTAGCTTGGTACAGCGCTCAGACTGTTACCTATTACTAATCTTTCCATGTGGGTGGAGATTAAGCTGCAACCCATAACCCAAGAGCAATCAAACGAGACTTCTGGATGTTGAGATGGTTGGGAAGGGAATCTGGGGCATGGGTTATTTTTTCCCCTCTCCTTGTAGTTCTGGGCAGTGACATTGGAAGAAAGAAACTGACCCAGTCTATTAATACATCACTCTGGATGGTGTCACTGCCACAGTTTTGGAGGTTTCAATAATGGGATGGCCTACCTAGCACCAGACTTGCTGATGACAGATGGGACTCACCTTTCTCAAAAAGGGAAAACGGAAGCTCAGGAACTTGCAGGGCTCATTGACGGGGCTTTAAACTAGACTTGAAGGGGGAGGGAAATTACATCAGACTTGCCTGTGACAATATGTGGGATGGCACACCATGGTTAGAGGGACAAGGTGATAGTGAAGGCCCTCAGCCTATTGCTGTGAGGTGTGCTGGGGGCACTGCAGCACACTTGAAGTCATAGATATGAGGCAGGGGTTCCTGAGGTAATAGAAAGCAATGGGGTACACTGGTGAAATACCTTAAAGGTATTAAGCGGAGTTTCTCTAAGAAGGTGACACAGATGACAACCCAACTGAAATGCCTCTGCACCAACACACACAGCATGGGCAACAAACAGGAGGAGCTCGAAGCCACTATGATGCTAGAAAGCTCTGACCTGGTTGCAATCACTGAAACTTGGTGGAACAAATCCCATGACTGGAGTGAAGCTACCGATGGGTATAGGCTGTTCAGAAGGGTAAGCTGAGGAAGGAGAGGTAGAGGCATTGTCCTCTGAGTCAAGAAATGGATAGTGTGAAGAGCTGTCTTGAAGAAAAGCCACGAGCTAGATGAAAGCTTATAGGTAAGAATTAGAGACCGAGGCACCAAATGGAACCTTGTTGTCAGCGTCTACCACAGGCTGCCTGATCAAAGGGAGCCTGTTGATGAAACCTTCTTAGTCCAGCTACAGGAGGCTTACAGCTCACAGGTTCTCATCCTGCTGAGTGACTTCAACCACTCTGCCATCTACTCGAAAAGCAGTATGCCAAGCTGTAGGCAATTCAGCAGACTCCTGGAATATATATGGAGGATAACTTCTTACGGGAGGTAATAGACAGCCCTACCAGAGGGGACACAATACTAGACCTGATGGTCACCAATGCAAGTGAGCTAATTGGTGACATGAAGATTGGAGGAAGCCTGTGCTGCAGTGATCACACACTTGTGGAGTTCACAGTCCTGAGGGATATGGGTCAGGCAAAGAGTAAAATCAGAACCCTGAATTTTAGGAAAGCAAATTTCCAGCTCTTCAAGGAGTTAGCTTTCCACAGAGTGCAAGAGTTCTCGATCCCCAGGTGTAAGAAATCAGGCAAGGAAGGCAAGAGACCAGCATGGCTGAGTCGAGACACGCTAGTCAAAATAAAGGGCAAGAAGGAAGTGCACAGGGACACTGCTCAGTCATGTTGGGATGGGGTCAGGTTGCAGCTGGAGATGAACTTAGTAAATGATGACACAAAGAATAAGAAGGGCTTCTACAGGTATGACACCTAGAAAAGGTCAAAGAAACTGTACCCCTCATGGTGAGCAAAACTGGTAAGCTGGTAACAACAAACAAGGAGAAGGCTGAGGTACGCAGGAACTTTTCTGCCTCAGTCTTCACTGGCAACCTCTCTTCTCATACCTCCCAAGTCAATGGACCACAAGATGGGGGCAAGGGGGGAAAAGTGCCTTCCATTGTAAGAGAAGATCAGGCTCATGACCACCTGAAGGTACCTGAACATATATGTCTCTGGGACCTGATGAGACACATCCCAGAATTCTGAGGAAATTGTCTGATATAGTTGTCAAGCTCCCCTACATGACATTTGGAAAAGTCATGGCAGTCAGGTGAAGTCACTGGTGACTAGAAAAAGGGAAACACTGCACCAATTTTTAAAAACCGTCGAAAGGAGGACCCTGGGAATTTCTGACCTGTCAGCCTCCCCTTTGTGCCTGAGAAGATTATGGAACAAGTTCTCCTAGAAGCTATACTAAGGATTTGAACCAGCCAACATGGCTTCACCAAGGGCAAGAGCTGTCTGGCCAACCTAATGTCCTTCTGTGATAGAGTGACAAAATCAGTGGACAAGGGAAGAGCTATGGATGTTGTCTGTCTGCACTTCTGTAGCACCTTTGACTCAGTCCCCTACAACATCCTTCTCTCTGAATTGGAGATATATGGATTTGATGGGTGGACTGTTTGGTGGATAAGGAATTGTGCATGGTGACATCCAGAGGATGGTGGTCAACAGCCTGATGTCCAGATGGAGTAGGTGACAAATGGTGCCCCTCAGGAGTTTGTACTGGGACCAGTGCTTTTTAATAACTTCATCAATGACACAGACAGGGGCATCGAGTGCACCCTTAGCAAACTTGCAGGTATCACCAAACTGAGTGGTGCAGTTGACACGCATGAGGGATGGGATGTCCACCCGGATAAGCTTAAGAAATGGGCCTGTGTGAACCTCATGAGGTTCAACAAGGGCAAGTGCAAGGTCCTGCACCTGAGTCAGGGCAATCCTCAGTATCAATACAGGCTGGGGAATGAAGGGATTGAGAGCAGTCCTGCAGAAAAGGACTTGGGGATACAGGTCGATGAAAAGCTGGACATGAGTCAACAATGTGCACTCACATCCCAGAAGGCCAACCCTATCCTGGGCTGCATCAAAAGAAGTGTGGCCAGCAAGCTGAGGGAGGTGATTCTGCCCCTCTACTCCATGCAGGTGAGATTCCACCTGGAGCACTGTGTCCAGCTCTGTGCTGGAGCAGGTCCATGACTGAGGATGTGGGAGATGATCTATATAAATGTTGTTGAAATGAAGTCCTGATTTTGTACAGTAGAGAGTAATGGGTGCAACCAGACATTATTAATGGAATCCCTCTACACAGCAATAAGCAGGTGTTGCAGCAGATAATGATCACAGCTCATTCAGTCCTCACACTGGTATCTCAAATGTCACAGACTGAACAGCCTCAGGTCCTGGTTTTCCACTGTTCCTTGTTCTTCAGTTTTATTCTTTTTCATAGTTAGGTTCACTTGGTCCTGTAAGCACTGAGGACACTGTGAGAGAGATGCTCTTTGGCTGCCTGGCTGCTCTCTCACTGAAAAAGAACAAGTTGTCTGCTGTGGTCCTTCAGAGCAGTAAAGGACCAAGTGCCCTGTGGTCCTTGGTAGTATCTGTGTTGCACCACACAGACAACAGAGCTCCTTCTCCAGCAGGGAAGGTGAAGGTCTATCTCAGCCCTGAGAAACAAGGTGAGCCATCAGCTCCACCCTATTCTAAGGAAGGCAGTGCAAAAAGAATTTATTTGTTCTGACACCACAGATCCATTCTTGCTATACAACAATACTTGTGCTCTGAATTTGCAGCAGTATTGGGAAAGCTGTATAGGAGTGCTCCTATACTGCCCTTTTCCCCATGCCTCCCCCTTTTCCATAACTGAAAGGCAAGTGGAGAGAGAAGGCAGCTGCTGGCTGTTTTGAGGGAAGGGCAGGTGGAGCTTCCACACACATATAGATACTATGAGATTTCCCAGCTGGAGCCAGTGAGCCAGCCTAGTTTCTGGGGCACCTATCAAGCCCTTGGAGAAAGGAGGAAGAGCTTTCTTTTGGCTGATGGGGAAAATGTCACATGGAGGGAGGAAAAAGGTCTGTCAAGTGTAGTATCCTGTCTCTAGCAGAGCCCAAAAAAGCCAAGAGAGGAATAAGATTAGAGCAAGTGTATCTGCTGCTTCCCCTTAAGTTTCCCAGTTTGCAGGCAATTTGCAAGGCAGATTTGGTTTCTGCATGGGTAGTCCTGCTGCATCTAGCATTCCCAACATGGCCAGCTGAGTATATTTTATCTGTGTGTGCAACATACATACCAATTGGGAATACATGCTCCGCCTTGCTAATAAGACAAACTGGTGGATAAAATTGCTGCAGCAGCCTCACCTCTATCCGGCTGCAGAATTTAGCAGCTGTGACCACTGGCATCACATGCAATTTGGACACATTCCTAACAAGCTGCAGAATTAAGGCCACTACCAACTTCAGATTTAGTAACACTGAAGACTGTCACCAAGCTCTAATATATTTATGCAAAGGTGATCACCTTGTCATGGCAGAGGGGAAGGAGGTTGGGAGTCTGGGTGGCTTGCTTTGAACTTTGCAGCTGTATGTCGCTAAGGACTACTTCTTGCTCCCCAGTATGGAAATGCCTGCCTGTCTTGTGGGACATTGAAGGTACTGATTTATTGTACATGACTATGAAATTCATGCGCAGAGCTGTATTTGCAGGGACAAATGGCTGTAGCACAGAGGTTTTCCTCTGCCTGCTGCCTCTGAAGGGCAAACAAGTACTAGCAGGTTCTGGGAGGTAGCAGTATTTGCAGTTACCACTTACCCATTGATCCGATCATATTTGCTGTCGCTCTCTGGTGGTCTGGGAACCATAGTGCTGCCAGTTTTGTCGGTGAAAAGATGATAAGGGGCTGTGCCAGTGCACAGAAGCATTGCCCGGTAAACAGATACCAGTAACTCTGGGAACCCAAGTTCAGGAACTTCAGGACACTGACAATCCGGATAATGCTACCCATCATGTTCAGCCATGCGCTCAGGATCACCTGCAAGCAGAAACGAACAGGGGGGATGTGCTGAAGCCTGAAGGGCAAAACTTAATGTGACAGAGTAGCATGAGCAGGACTACAGGAGACACTGGGTGTTAGTAATCACTGCATGGAAAGTTGCCTGCACACCACCCCCAGCCCTTTGGGCCACTGCAAGATGCTCCTGAACCAACAGTCACTGAGTTACCTGTCTCCTTAGGCTCCACATGAGAAATACACCAAAATGTAGCTTATGCGAGATAGTGGACACTGTCATGGAAATGATAGAAACCCAAAGTTTAGTAATTACTTTCTGTTTGCAAGTTCGCTGGATCACCCATAATAATCCAGAGATTCTGGCAATGAGTAATCCAGCATATGTATCCTGCAAATGCTTTTATATACCACTAGCATGCTAGTGTTTCAGTGCCACATTCTACGACACTCTTGCTTCTGGAAAGATTGCGTAGACATCCCAAGGTGGCTTACCATATACCAATCTCTGAGCTGACAGGGGTCCCTTGCTTGCACCCTGCCCTACTGCTCCCTTAAACTGGCCCTGCAAACAAAACAGCTGTGCTAACACATGTCAATAGCAAACTCTACCAAATTAACAGCAAGCTTTTCAGAGTCTGCTCACAGCATTTGTCCGTGTCAGTTGGCTAAGAAAACAAAAACTGAAGCAGGAAAAGACAAGTAGCGATGCAACATTATTCTGACTTTTCCCACTGCTCCCCACCTCAGAGGTGTTGTGACAGCTGTTACTGAACTGGGACAGAACTTTCAACATGCTCATCCTCTGTAGCGTTTGGCAAGACTCCCATTCACAGTATGTATGTTAGTGCTTTGTGCAGCTACTGCTATCTCTAGGTGAAATCCCCCAGGGAAACAGAACAGTTCAACTCACAGCACATCTGAGCCCCACGCTGTCAAGAACCCACGTTGCCACCAGACCAAATGGGATCGAGATGAGGAGGTACACTACTGAGAGCCAGTTGACCATCTCCAAGGAAATGTGGAAGTAGACAGCTGTCTTATCAGCAACAGGAGCAAACGTCAGCCACAGCTGCAGAATAGAGAGCAAAGATGGGTAAGCATGAAAACCTCCACCAACAAAAAAAAAAAAAACACAACAAAACCAAACAACTCTTACATAAATTCTGAAGGCCAGAGTGTCTGAATTAACAGTAAAATTAATATTACCCCAAATTATGGTAATGAGCCTAATGGAGTACATGCTAAACATACATGACTATGTTACTCAACTCTCCACCCAAATCATGCTAAATGCCACCTAGATGGCAGGGATAGATGGAATTAGGATAAAAAAATCACATAGGGAATACATCTCAGGGCAGAGGTAGGCAGAATGAACATTGCAAGTCTAGCAGAAAGGGTTGATGGGCTGTACTTCTCTTCCACTACCCAAGACAGGGATGCCTTCTTGGTAGGAACTGCACCTTCAATATATAGTATACATTTTCCTAGCATTACTATCATATATTAGGACTATTATAAAGGCCTGCACCTCTGATTGTGTCGGATGTTACGGAGGAATTACTAACTTGACCTTGATTATCCTTTTTGCAGTTAGTGCATTTATCAACAGCAATTCCGGACCTATCTGATGCTTTAATAAATCAAACCTATTTGTTTTAACTTTTAAACTATCTCAGCTTAAGTCCTTAAACAGGCTCTGAAACAAGTAACTGTCTCTCACTGTCTCCATTAGAGTCCTTAGCCAGGCTCTGAGGCAGAACTGTTAAATTTGCTTTTGACTTTGCAAAACTGCTCAGAGCAAACCCTTGGGGCTCTTGCAAGCAAACATCACACTTACTTGGACCCTTAACACAACACCTCTTTCCACCTTTCCTCAAAGGACATTGTCTTAACTCTGCTTTGGCACACTAAAAACAGTATCAACGCTCCCAGATGTAGATCATGGTAACAGATGCAGGAGGAGAGATAATCTGTGAGGTTAGAGGATGCAAGCCCCCAAAAGCTGGTTGCTCCTGAGCCAGATAAAGGAAGGAGAAACAAACAGACACCTCTATCCTTGCAGGGTTGTCTCCACACTTGTTCAGTACCTGCAAAAGCTTCACTTTGTGAAAGTATGTCCTTGTGGTCTGGTCAAGCTTCACTCAACTCCATTGCCGGTGTAGCCACACAGATCTAGAACCTTAGTGTGAAGTGCAGAAGGCACCAATGGGAGACTGTGTTACATACTGCACTGCTGCATCCATGTCCACATGCAATACTCTGAAGGCAGCTTAATGGATGTCACAACAGCAGAACTGAGAGTCCACCTTCCTGTCAATGCTTCTTCCTGACCTGCAATGGTGACTAGCAATTGTCATTCACCCGCTATGTCTTATGTCCCTTCTGAGCCCTGTGAGGGCTACAATTATCAAAAACCTTCCAGCAAACTGACAAAATTCCCAGCTTGGCACCTCACAGATTAGGGCTGCCTTGTCTTTGAGGCTTCAAATGCACCCAACTCAGAGTCCCACACCTTGACTGATCAACAACGGCCTTGTACAGTCCCCATAGCACAATATAGCTGAGCTACTTAATGAGTTCAAGTGGACGACACTGGGCATCAGCAGGAGTCCACTCTCTGGGTTATGGCATAGTTAAGCCAAGTCATTTGCACAGAAGCCCATGCAAAGCCAGTCAAGCACAGGGAGACTTGCCTTTGTACACCAAACACCCACAATGGGCTTGTGAGCCCAACACCCAGATACTTGGCAAAACTCACTTCCTAGCATTACCTGACACATATTGCATTATTTGTTCTCAAATGACAGCTCCTGCAGTAGTACAATCCAATATCATTGGCCATGGTCACTGATGTAGACCGTAGTATTTGTTCCTTCAGCATTTGGGTTGCATCTAGCAGAATGCTAAAATAGCTATTGCAATAAAATACATCATTTCTTCGCCAAATGCAGTATTGTAGTTCTCACACTCTTCTCTCCTGAGCTCAAGCCTTAGAAGCGTGGTCATCTCACTGGGACTTCTGATTTTAGAGAGCAAAAGCTCTAGTACATGCTAGTCTGGGCAGAAAGTCACACCTCAGCACGCACTCTTCATTATAAAGACTTCTGCTCCCCACAGTGGGCACAGGAACTGATGAAAAAGGTGGAAGGTCCCCTGAAAACCCAGGAGCCTGTTCTGGCTTGCACTGGAGTGCAGCAGCAGCTCTCACTGTTTTGAGCACACAGCTGGCTGATTGGGTGGTCATGACCCATCACTAGAAGAAAAGGACAGAAACATTCTCCCCTCAGAGTCTATTTATATCCTTAATTACAGGAGGGCCCCTTCCACACTCCTTTAACAATGGAGCATGTGGGACCACCAGGAAAAGCAAGTACATTGAAACTCAAATTATCTGACTGATACTGATATTGGAGGTGTACTGGCTCTACTTTTAGCTCTCCCTCCCTTTGTTATGACTTTCCTCTAGATGACATTTTGTTTTCTCTTCTCTTGCACCTCACAAAGACTGCCTGCTCTCCCTTCTCTATTAACCACAGGCCTGCTTGGGCACTCCAACCAAAAGGTTACAGCTGTTCTCATCTTGCCCTCATTTCTAAGCTGCTTTCTTGCTCTTTCTGATACCTTTGTAAACTCTTAACTGATTTTCAGACATAAATCCATCCCTCTTTCTCCCAGAACCAGCCCAAATCCTACAGTTTTCCTCCTGCTCTCATTCTCCCTCTACCTGTAGCTTCTCCAGGTTCAGTTCCTCTACCCTATTGCCTTTACTGTTTTCACTCCCAAAACCTATTTCACCTGCAGGACCCAACTTCCCTCAACTTATTTTAAGGGAGCACAATATTTGCCCTCCCTCCCACGTCTGCAAGAGGTTAGTGGTGCACTTTGAGACACCAATTCTCGTCTGCAATGGTAGCAAGGTGACAGCTGAAGGTAGGAATCCATACAAACTCTACACTTTGGTAAGCAATAGGTGTGAGATGCAGAAGGCAGCAAAAATAAACACAGCCCCAGGATTTTTGGATTTCAAAGAGCAGTAATGATATATTGATGCATCACATATATAACGAGGCACAGCCCTGACAGAAGCAGTACTAAAAATATTTTTCTTAATGAAATGCAAGCTGTTAACTAGTGTCTACACTCCTCACCAACAATTCAAGGTTCTAAAAGGGAAAAGTAAAATCACTTGCAGAATGGCAAGCACATGCAATCAGGCAGGGTGGAAATTATGCCAGTTTTCCATGTCGCTGATTGTTATCAGCTAGCAAAGGCTGTTATATGGAGTGCTCTTCACTCTCTGGCATATTGTATAGCTGTGCACTGTAGCAATGGTCTGTAATAACTTTTATGTACTGCTTAAAAAGGAGGAACCGAGGGGAACAACTTACTTGGAATGGGACCTTCTGCTCTGTAACAGGCACAGCTCACCAATCCCTGGGCAGGCACTGCCTGCAGCAGCTCTCCTGGTCCCAGCATGGTCTCTCCCATGCATCTGGATACTGCTTTGAAGGTGATGTAGGATGTCTTTCTGAGACATGTACACTGCCTCCTCCTTCCCTAGGACTGGGCTATGAAGTCTTTACACTAGTCTCCTCATCTTCAAGGGCAACACAGTCTGGAAGAAAATAGCCCCTGGGCTCAACTGATGGTACCCATGACCAACACAGTAGCCTAGGAATTAAGGACAGAGACATAATCTTCAGAAAGGGCCGATCCCTGTCTAGCTGTCACTGTTAGCCTTTGCGGCTCCCAGGAGGACTATCAGCACACAACAGTCAGGCAGCAGCAGCTATATGTGCACATGTATCCACAGGAGCACTGCTAGAGCAAACAAGTGTGGGCCAGGGGTGTGCGCACCCTGCCCTGGAGCATGCCAGTCTCCACTTGCACAGCTCTCCTTCCTCTCCCAAGTACACTAAGTGGTGGTGGAAGTCCTTCAGGCTGGTGAGTCAGGAACCAGCCAACCAAGTGTGAGCCAGCTCGAATCCTTTGCTCCTCTCCTCCTCCCCAGCTTGCTCATTCTGACAAGCACAGAACAGGTCATGAAACACTCTGTTTCATTCTTCTGAGCATTTCTCTGTCCCCAGAACTACGGCAGGAAAAAGCTCTTCCTGTGAAATGCCAAGTTCCCACCTGTTCACCTTCACAGGAAGGAGGCAATGGGGAAGAAGGTATCTGCCTCAAGAGTTTACTGCTACAGCAGCTGTCAGCATACCCTGAGTACTCTTGAACATTAAGTCTTCAGATTAAAAAATCCACACGTGCAAAACTGCAGCATCAGTTTGACAAAACAAATCTGGGGAGCAACTGCAGGCATAGTTACATCACAACTCACCAAGAGGCTGCAAAAGACAGCTGGGGATCAATCATCTAAGCTTAGCTGTGGTCAGAACGGCCTCTGTCCAGGAATTCAGGCAGCAAGGGAATTATACTGATGCCTACTTATGGCCTTCCTAAGATAATGCAAGGGATTCTTACACTACATTTTCAGGAATTTCAAGAATAGGCCGTATTTAGGAAATGAGACCCAACCCCTGGTAAGATAATACCCACTTTGTACAGCAGGGAGAGACAGAGGCTTTAAAAATCAACTCGGTAATAGGGATTTAACTAAAGGACTGTTTATCATTGGTATAAAAACCTCTCTTGTGTCATATTTGCCCTGTTGTACTCTGGTTAAAGACGAGATTTCACATGATGATGTGGAACAAGAGGAAGTGAGGAAAAGTACCCCTTTCATCATGACATGACCTGGCCTGGCTTTGCTCAATCACAATTCTAAATCAGACTGAACTAAGAAGGAACTCCTTTCTGAGCCTGCCCTTGCTGCATGACTGAGGGTGTTTTCCTGCAGTTAAGTTGCTTCCACCTTGTCTTCCTGACACCGACAGTCTCTCCCTCTCGGGATTGTCTCCTGTCTGCCACTGCTAGTGACACTGAAGGCCATTAAGAGAAAAATGTGTACATGCATGGGTAAGAGTGAGGTATACGCAGCATCATCCTGGAAGCTTGGTCCAGCACATAAGGTGATATGTTCTTTCCAAGCCGGACAGTTCAAAAGTCATGCATCCTGACCATATTGCAGATTGCTTGACACAAGAATACACAGAACAAAGTGCTGCATGCAACATGTGCACGGGAATTGAGGACGCATCTTAACTTGCAAGGCAATTTTCACAGCACAGTACAGCACAGCACAGGACTGGTAAATTAATCTTTCCATCTGGAACTTTTAAACAGTAACCAGACACTTTGATTTCACAGTCTTTCAACCACTCCCTCCACTTTAATGTGATTTTTATCAAGAACATTTAGGAGAAATTTTAGCATCCAGAAATGTTTGGTTACAACTTTATATGTCAGCATGCTTGCCGTTCCAGACCTTTGCACCCAGACTTGAAATGGTGAAGTTGTGGCTCAAGTTCATACTGTGGGAAAATATTACAGTGAACAGGCAGGACGTTGGCAGGAGACCAAGCTGACAGACAACAGTACAGTCTTTCAGGGCTACAGAGTTTTCAGCAACATGACTCAGGACACATTATACTTACAGATGCATCGAAAGGACCTTTTCAAGTAACCGTCTAGTTTCAGTTAAGGTTTCAGCAAAGTCAAAGTCTGACAAGACATCCTGGAAAGGTTGTGTACAGCTTCCTTCATTCATGCTGTCACTGTCCAGTTCTAGTAGGATAGGTTTCTTTCTTGCCACATAATATTCTTGTGCTGTGCCAATTTAACTGCAAGCAAGCCGCATTGCTTTTCTGCAGGGTACTTCTTTACACTTTTTATACACAGCGTATCCTTTAAAGGATACACTGATTTTTCACTGGAAAGGCACATTCCTTTTTCTTTTTCCATATACAGCCAAATTCTCACAGTGTTTTTCCATTTCTCTACTCCAGCACTCTTGCATCATGAAATACTGACTCTTCCTTCCCAGCATTTAAATGGTTGCAGGTTGCCACACCTGATCTTGGCTGCCAGACAGCCTGCATTCGCAGCATAGTAATCCTCAAGTACATGAATAATTCTACATTAATCTGATAATTATCAACAATGTCCTCAGTGACTTGATAAGCAAAGATCTGGACTTCATCTCACATACTGGGCCTCTGTACGGGGAAACTTTATGTGTTTATCTCAGTAGTTACTGAACTTTGTTTTAATGTGTTCAACAGGTGGGCTGTGATCTAGCATCTTTCTTTCAGGTCTTTCAGAATAAAGTACCTGTAGTTAATAAGAATTTCACATACCAGTATGTTTAGTGCAGAATCTCTTCCTGTTCTCTATATCCAACAGACCCCAAAAGGAAATCCACTTGCATCTTTTTCTGACCAGCCAGTCATAAAATAGCAACAATGCAGAGCTAACTTCTGCTCCTCTACCCAAGGGATTCTCCTAATCTTAGGTTTGAAACATGTGACCCTTACAGGTGCTGAACAAGCATGCTACTCCACCCTACAGCCTACTAACTGGACTCGGCAGCAATTTCATCTGTGATCCAGAATCCGTGCTGCCCTATCCCAGCCTGGCTTGACACTGCGGTGTTTCCTGCCTGTGCTCTTCTAGTTCACACACACCCTACCACTCAATGCTGCCCCTCTCTCATCACCATCCCTCCATGCTGTGGAATCCACCGGCCGGAAAGGGAGGTGTGAAGGCCGAAGTCGTAACCAGAGAAACAAAGTTTAAAAGGAAAAAGTGCTTATTCGGTCCCTAAGGCACGGCCAGGATGCAGCTTCTCTCTGCTTTGCGAGTACAGCTGAGTCCTGGTGCACCAAGGATGAGGGGGTGGATCTGAGACAGGGCACTGGAGCAGAGCCCTGGAGATTGCCTGGCTGCTTCTAGGAAGAGACATGAGGTGGTTTTGGCTCCCACAAGCTCCGTCATCTCATCCTCCCTCCGCAGCAGCAGCCGCCAGTCGCTCTTCTGAGCTCCGGCATAGGCAGGCAGGAGGGAGGGCCGTTTGTCGTGCCTGCTCCACACCTTCTCCTGCTCTCACGGCTGCTCGGGTACCCCGCGGCTGCCGCCGGCCACCCCGTTCCGCTTCCCGGCCCGAGGCTGCCATCGCCTCCCCGGCCCCGCAGTCTCCTACAGCGAGGAAAACCGGGCGCCCGGTAGGCCTCGGCCAGGCCGGTGCTGCCCCGGCGCCGCACTCACCATGGCGTTGGAGCAGTTCAGCAAGCACNCTGGTGTTCGGGGAGCCGCATTTGTCCTGTCGGGCCGGGCAGAGGGGTAAAGCCCGATGCTCAGAAAGCAGACTGCTAAGGCACTCGGGAAAGAAAACTCCTCTCTTTCTCCATGTGTCGTTAAAACGAAAACAACAGCAACAACATCGCTAATGCCCGCTGAGAGTTCCACGTTATCCCAAGAGTCGGGTCACCCTTAGGTTTTGTCTCGGGCCAGAGCCAGCGCGGCAGCTTCCCAGGCTGGGGGTTCTGGTGGCAGTAACAGGGAGAAGCCTTGTGGGAGCAGCCCTGTCCGAGGGCCATTGCTTACTGGGATAGAAAAAGGACTAGAGGATGATTAAGAGAGGACGTTAAGACCCATAGGGGTCTATCAGCCACTCTTGGTTACAAGTTATTATGGTTTTACATGAGTAAAAAAAAAGATACAGCAGTATCTTCTTCCTCCAATGCAGGGACACCCACACTGTTACCTCCTTAAGAAGTTATCAAGGCAAAAAGCCAAAAGTGCAAATCAAAAGCCTCCTCCATTCCTAAACAAGACCTGTGACTTCAGGTTGGCTGGACATTGATAGTGTCTGGATATCTTCCAGCTCTGAGATTTGACCGCCCTCCCACATCCACCGTACCCCCACTGCTCAGCCTCAGGAGTGCCAAGCTGATACACCAGTGGATTCCAGAAGTGGCTCCAAGGCACTAACATCTACTGTGTCACCTCTTGCTCAGCCCTCTGAAACCCTTGTACCATTCTCACCACAGCCTAAGAGCACAACACCTTGTAAATCAGAGGCTGGGGTCATTTACTGTGAGAAAGACTATTTCAAATGCTTTGGACATATTTGGAAGAGTAGATAGGGAGGGTTATCCTGCATGTAAGTACTCTCTCAAGAACAATTTTAGCTGAAATGTTCCGTTTTGGGGGTGGGGGGAGTAGAGAGTGGGAAAAGAGAGAGGGAGAGGGAGAGAGAAGAAGTAGGGAGAAGAAATCATTTCAACCCCAAGTCAAGCCTGTTGTTGCAGGGCAGAGAAAAGCATAGGTTGTTTGTTCTAGCAAGCAAGCTTTAGTGTGCCTTCCAGCCTCCCCCAGCTGGAATTGATGCATTGATGTTTAGTAATAGCAAGCAATAATTGACCTGTTCCTATGCCTGACCAGGTTTGCCTGGTTTATGAGCTATTGACAGAAGAGCACTGCTGTTCAGATGCTGTAGGCTGATGCACAGCAACTTCTACCCTGCTCTGAAGAGATGTGCTGTGACCTGGGTTGTGCATGAGTTAACTGCCTTCCTGACCAACCTGTCAGTGCTGACACATGGGGAGAAACTTGCATATCAACATGCTAGAAAGAGGCCCAGGTGTATGGGTCAGCAGAAAGTCCCAGCAGTCAGTGCTCATCAGGAGAACCATCATTTCTCTCCCTGTTCTCTCCTGTTGGCAGGCAAGCCATGTACAAAAAATGAACTTCTCTGAGGTTCTGTCCACGTGATCTGTCCACCGTGTCCATTCCTTTTCCATCTCAAAAATCGGTTATCATCAAAGAAGTTTGAATAATACTGGCAGAAACCAGTATCTCATGTGAAATGCCTTTACTGCTTCTGCTCTCTGCTGTCCATTTTGTTAGTAAAATACATGAAAATCTCAGATTGCACAAATTTTTAGGACAGACCAGAATTATGGCTGCCCAGCTTAGCCGCTTTCTGCGTTATTTTTTATGTCACGATAATATGGTGTGCTGTTTTCTACTTGAAATAGGGTCCAGGAGTGAGCTGTAGTTGGACAGTGAAGGAGATACTGTCTGTGAGAGCTCTATCACCTTGGTTGCCAACATCAGAAAGTATGTGTCAAGCAAGGCCTTAGAAAGGGAAAATAACAACGGCAGCAGGAGAGAACTGCTTTGCTGTTTGGACCAGAACAATTGAAGGGATCTGTGTAAGTCATGTATCTGGGAAAAAAAATCTAATTGTTTTTTTCTCCTCATGCTTCTCCTAGATCTATTGCATTACTGAACATGCCTTGCATGGACTGTAGGGAGCTAAGATCGCTCATAGCAGCTCTATGAAATTTCATTCCTCTATTCTATACCATGTCTTCCCTGAACAGGGGCACCGCTTATTAGCGGCAGCACACTAAAGACAGAGGTAAAATTGGTGTTGAAAGAGAATGGCCTCACTTGCTCTGCACCTCCACACTTTTTTCTTGTGCTCAACTTCTTTCCAGTGTCACCCTCTCTCTCCCTGCACAAGCATATAGAATCACAAAATCATAGAATGTTAAGGGTTGGAAGGGACCTCTGGAGATCATCAAGACCAAGCCCTCTCCCAAAGCAGGATCACCTAGGGCAGGC
>VWZK01012987.1:0-11837 GCA_013396935.1 Baryphthengus martii | reverse complement strand
CGTGGGAGCTGCGGGAAGAGCCTGGGAAGGTCTGGTTGGTTGCGCAGGCCTCGGCGTCTGAAATTCAAGCGTGATTTCCATTTATTTTAATTAGTTTCCCACGTATTGTCTCATCCCCGCCCGCTGAGCCTGGCAGTCTCTGCCGTCGCTTGAAGAGCTAGTGACGTACTGACAGGGAACGAAGGGAAGGTGAGCATTGCGCGGGCGAAGGGACTCCTGCACTAGTCATCAAAATCTGTTTGATTCCCCCCACCTTTGGTTTTCTGAACTGCTGGTGCCTGGGAGGTGTCGTGGGAGGAGGGCCTTTGTATGAAGCTTCCGTGGTGCCTTTGGTGGAACCCTTCAGATCTAGCCGTGCCCGTTGGAGTTTCTTGCAGGATCTCCAACTGCATAAGGGGAGGTTTAACATTGCTAATATCTTAAAGATGGATTGGAAGTTCTTCAAGGCTGCCATGTGTCTTATGAGACTATGAAAGCACAAAACCGGTTTGAAATCACTAGTTGGTGGAGTTTAAAAATTATATTCCAGTCTGAAGTCCCTTAACATTGCTGCAGTTAACTTGATGTTACTTTCTGCTGAAGTCAGAGGAGATATGCCAGTTTTCACAGGTTTGTTTGGATGTACGTTATATTTCTAGTATAAAACAACAAAAAATATGTGATATTTACATCTGTTGTAAGAAAGGACTTCTTGGCATTGTTTCCTATTTTATTTCCAGTTTGACAGTACACACTTTGTTATGGCCCTATGCTGCCAAAGTTTTGGCAGGTCTTAGTTTTTGAGGTTTCATAACCTACAAGCTAGTTGTAGAGAAACGGTGAATAAGAATGCATTTTTTAAAAATACTTTGTTTTAATAAGTGTTTCTGACTGGTTTTCTCTAATGGTAGCTGTTTAAATGAGATCAGGTTAATTAGCCTCGGTTTCTCCTCTGGTTCTTGAAAAGAAAAAAAAATATTCCCATGAAGCACTTTCTCTAATTTGTGCATAATATGTAGTGTCTCTGCTATGGATTTAAAGGTGCAGTATGGTTATGAAAGCTTCAGTAGAAGATGATGATTCGGGATGGGGACTCAGTATGCCTGACAAGATGGAGAAGAGCAATTCAAGCTGGATAGATATAACCCAGGACTTTGAAGAAGCTTGTAGAGGTGAGCTGTATTGCTTGCATTTAACCCAGGTTCAAGCTCCATATGAATGGACTACCTTAATTCTGTGTTTCCCTGTTGTCCTGGTTGGAGCTAGAACAGAACCAATTCCCTGTTCACTGATGATACTTTTCAGCTAAGTCAGTTTTAAGTGACTGCACCTTCTGTATTTAACGGCATGTTTTCGCAGACAATAAGTATCAGCTTCTCACAGTGATAACACTTGATGTTTACAGTGTGCAGGAAGGCTCATGCTTATACATGCTCCTACAAAAACCAAGGTTACTGCTAAATTTTGTGTACCAGGTTGCAATGTGTGATGGTTTGACCTCAGCTGGGAGCCAGGAGCCCAACAAGGTGCTATATCGCTCTCCACCCCTTCCTCCTCTCAACTGGACCAGGGGGAGAAAAGAAGATGAAACTCAACAGGTTAAGACAGGGGCAGTTTAACAAAAAGCAAAACAAAGGCCACACACAGAAGCAAAAGAAAACAAAGAGTTGTTCTCTACTTACCATCAGCAGGTGATGTCCGGCCCGTACGGGGAAGCAGGGCTCCAATACTTGTGGCAGTTGCTCTTGAGGACAAGACGACGCTCCCCCTCTTCCTTCTTTTTCTAGCTTTTATTGTTGAGCTGATGTCATGCGGCATGGAATATCCCTTTGGTCAGGTTGGGTCAGCTATCCAGTTGTGTCCCTTCCCCAGATCTTGTCCACCCCATCCCACTGTGGTTGGGTGCAATGTTGAAAACCACCCTTGGTGGTGTGTGAGCCCTGCTCAGCCACAGCCATGACACAAGTGTGTTATCAACACCTTTCCAGCTCCTGATACAAAGCACAGCACAGTGAGGGCTGCTCTGGGGAAAATTTGACTCCATCTCAGTCTGACCCAATACAATCTCCACTCCTTACTCCATACCATTTGTGTCATGCTCAGGCCTCACGTAAAACATCTTCAGTCATTCCATCATACCTAGTTCTCTGTACTGAAATTCCTTTTTTCCAACACTTATGTTATCATTTACATACTCAAACCATCTTTATACCCAACATACGGATTAATATATTCTCATTAACCACTGTCCTCTGTCCTTAGACAGATTATTTTAATGCATTACGTGGGCTTTCTCCACTTCTCCAGATGTTCACAGACAGGTGATGCAGAATGGATATTTGGGACAGGAGAAGCAGTATGTTTATTTGTTGGACACCAACACTGGATAGGTTTAAGTCATTGTACTCATCTAGTTCCTTGCAAAATCCACTCTTATCTGCACTTCCTGCAGCATACAACTTACTTAGAAACAGATTTTTTTTTTTTCCCCAAGGTTAAGTTTCCTTGAGGCACACACTGAGTCTTCTCATCCTTCCACATTACCCACCAAGTATACCCAGGTCCTCTAGCAAACACAATCCCAGGAATCAGTTTGCCTTTTCCTAAGGGAGGTGCAATCCACACTGTCTTCCCCAGCCGCTTCCCTGTGTGCACCACAGGGATCATATGTCCTCCCACAGTATACTAGGGTTTTGTTTGGGCAGGACGAGGGCAGTTAACAGATCCCCTGACATTAACCAGCCAAGTGGCTTCTGCTAAATTTATATCCTAGTGCTTCCAACCTCCCTAGTGCTTCCAACCTCCATTGCCTAATGCTCTCAATATAATCTTTAACAGTCCATTATATCTTTCAATTTTTCCAGAGGCTTGTGGGTGATACAAGATGTGATACACCCACTGAATGGCGTGTTTCTTTGCCCAGAAACGTATAAGGTTATTTTAGAAATGCGTCCCGTTGTCCGATTCAATCCTTTCTGGAGTCCCATGTCACCATAAAATTTGCCTTTCAAGGCCTGAGATGCTGTTTTGGGCAGTGGCGTGGTTTACCGGGTATATTTCAAGCCAACCAATAGTTGCTTCCACCATGGTAAGTATGGAGCACTTGCCTTGGTGTGTTCATGTCAGTGGTCTCGTGTAGTCAATTTCCTGGGCCTTACCATATCGAAAACCCAGCCATCGCCCTCTGTTCCAGGGAGACTTTATTATCTAGCTCGCTCCAGGTGAGAGCACGCTCCCCAACTGCTGCGTAGACTGCATTCTGCGCAGATGGTCCTGTCTGAACAGGCCCAAGAGATACTACACGAGCTGTCTCCTGTTTGATCTGCTCAAAGGCTTGTTGTTGTTCAGGGCCCCACTTAAAGTGGTTCTGCTTTCAGGTTATTTGATAGAGAGGGCTCACCAGCTGACTTTAGCCTGAAATGTGCATTCTCCAGGACTCCACAAGGCCTGGGAAGGCTTATGTTTCCTTCATGTTTGCCCGTGGAGACGCAGTTGATGACATCCACATCTTGTTGATGACATCCACAGGCACATGACGGTGTCCCTCCTGCCACTTTATTCTCAAGAACTGAATCTCTTGATCAAGGTCCCTTGACCTTGGTTTTTTCTATGGCGAACCCAGCCCTTAGAAGAATCTGACTTACTCTTTTTCCTTTTTCAAACACTTCTGCCATGTTACCCCACACAATGATGCTATTGATGTAATGTAGATGTTCAGGGGCATTGCCCTTTTCCAGTGCAGTTCACATTAGTCCATGACCAGTGGTGGAGCTGTGCTTCCGCCCCAGGGCAGTCAATTCCAGGTGTACTGGACACCCGCCCATGTGAAAACAAACTGTGGTCTGCATACTACTGCCAAAGGAATTGAAAAAATGCATTGGCCATGTCAGTTGTAACATTTCCACTTGACTGCCTTTGACTCTAGTCCGTATTGTAGCTCTAACATACCTGGTACAGCACCACTCAGTGGTGGCATCAGGCCACGATAGCCCACTGTTAACCTCCATCCTCTATCAGACTTTTCCACTGGCCATATGGGGCTATTAAAAGGTGAATGGGTTTTGCTCATGACGCCTTGGTTCTCCACTTGATGAACCAGCTCATGGATTGAGGCCAGAGAGCCTCGGTTTGTGGGATATCGCTGTTGGTGCACTGTCCTCATAGCAATTGGCACCAGTTGTTCTTCAACTTGTAGCAATCCCACGACAAAGCAATCCTCCACGAGGCCAGGCAGGGTAGAAAGCTGTTTGCATTCACAGTAGCTACACCAAAAGCCCATCGGTATCCGTTTGGTGCCTGAAGTACCCTCTTCTGAGGTAGTCTGTGCCAAGGATGCAGTAGGCCTCTGGGCTGGTCACAATGGGGTCTTTTTCCCACTTATCCCCGGTTAAGCCCACCTTAGCTTCCAGTACAGGTAATTCTTGGCATCCCCTGTCACTCTGTAGATCCAGATGGGTCTTGTGCCTCGGTACTCTGAGGGTACCAGCGTATGCACTGCAGCAGTGTCTAGCAGAGCCTTGTGCTTCTGCGGGTTCAATGTGCCGGGCCATCGAATCCACACAGTCCAGTATATGTGGTCGTCCCTTTCCTCCTCCTGGCCAGAGGCAGGGCTCCTCTATTGCTGTTCCTGATCAGAATATTCACTGTCTGACCCTTGCTGTGACAGATGAGAAGTCCCCTCCTCAGGATCAAGGGAAGCGATCTTAGTCTTCCCGTATCTGGGAGATTGCCAATTTCCTTCTCGTGCTTCTGTAGTGGTGACATTGATAGCTCTCTGAGGTGGCCTCTTATTGACAGCTGTCTTCCCTCCCGGTTCACATACACAGACCTCCAGCTCAAAGGTGGGTTCACCATCCCACTTCCTCATGTCCTCTCACTGATCATGCAGGAAGAACTAGAATGCGCCATGTAGCATGCACCTGGGGCTCCCTTTCCCTCTGACCGGAGCAGGAGAGGACTGTTTCCTTGGAGTGCCCCTGATATCCAGGGCACTAGCCTGTGGGGATGAGGAGGTACCAAGTCATTCTTCAAAGTTTTGGGGCCAAGAAGACACTGTTTCCACAGTTGGTGTGTCCAAACTGGAGACCTTTTGCATGTGCATTTCTGGGTAATACATTGCCGCCAAGCTGGCAGAATATGATGCTGGGGCACCTTTATCACCTTTCTCCACATGGCCTGTGTGCATAGGAGATCCTCTGGATCTCTTCCTTACCTTCTGGTTGTTGAGTGTCAGCTTCATTATCCCAGCATCGAAGCAGCCAGGCCTCAATCCGCTCAGCTGGCTGGCAGCTGTAATCTTTCTGCGTCTCTCGAAGTTCTGACGAGGTCAGAGATCGGGTAGTTTCTGTCTCCTGTCTGAGCTCTCTTAATTCCTCTTCCAATTTCTTCATTGAAGGGCCAGCTTCTTGATCAAGGTTTTCCTCTTCTTCCTCCTCCCTTGTTAACTGGGAATATTGACTGTTGTTCTCCTTGTCTGCTATTTCTTCTTCACTACCAGAGCAATTACTGTAGTTGTTTGGGTCTCTCTCTCAACTTGGGTGTCCTCAGCGACAGCAGCTGGATCCCTGCTCCAACCACAGTCCTCTTAGAGTACTGAACTGTGGCTCGATAGGCACAGGCCAGGTCCCAGTACAGTGCCAGAAGCTGATGGTGTTCACTGGAATAGGCAAGGCATCCTTCTATTAGGTGGTATTCAATTCGACAGGGTTGCATACCTGTTCCAGTGTAAAGTACCAGGTTATGGGAGGTAATAACCATCCTAGGAATCTGCCCAGATCCTTCCACACACCCTGCCATTCAGGGATGGGCCACCTCAGGGCACATTTCAGTGTTGGCCCACCCAGAACTTGTCTTCTTTTTACAGCAAGATGAGACCAAACTCCACATAACCCACAATGAGCCAACAGTATGTGTTAAATGTACTGAACAGCTCATGTAAGGGTGAACAAGGACCTCAGAAGCTTGCACAAAACATCCACTGACATCAATCACCAGTAGGGAGAGGGAGATGTACTCCCTCATCATCTCCACGGGATAGCTCACCCAGCAAAGCCACGAATGCTAGGGTGAAGCACGTAGCTGCTGTTTGGCGAAGCAANCAGAGATCGGGTAGTTTCTGTCTCCTGTCTGAGCTCTCTTAATTCCTCTTCCAATTTCTTCATTGAAGGGCCAGCTTCTTGATCAAGGTTTTCCTCTTCTTCCTCCTCCCTTGTTAACTGGGAATATTGACTGTTGTTCTCCTTGTCTGCTATTTCTTCTTCACTACCAGAGCAATTACTGTAGTTGTTTGGGTCTCTCTCTCAACTTGGGTGTCCTCAGCGACAGCAGCTGGATCCCTGCTCCAACCACAGTCCTCTTAGAGTACTGAACTGTGGCTCGATAGGCACAGGCCAGGTCCCAGTACAGTGCCAGAAGCTGATGGTGTTCACTGGAATAGGCAAGGCATCCTTCTATTAGGTGGTATTCAATTCGACAGGGTTGCATACCTGTTCCAGTGTAAAGTACCAGGTTATGGGAGGTAATAACCATCCTAGGAATCTGCCCAGATCCTTCCACACACCCTGCCATTCAGGGATGGGCCACCTCAGGGCACATTTCAGTGTTGGCCCACCCAGAACTTGTCTTCTTTTTACAGCAAGATGAGACCAAACTCCACATAACCCACAATGAGCCAACAGTATGTGTTAAATGTACTGAACAGCTCATGTAAGGGTGAACAAGGACCTCAGAAGCTTGCACAAAACATCCACTGACATCAATCACCAGTAGGGAGAGGGAGATGTACTCCCTCATCATCTCCACGGGATAGCTCACCCAGCAAAGCCACGAATGCTAGGGTGAAGCACGTAGCTGCTGTTTGGCGAAGCAAGTTCCCAAGTTCCTTCATCCTCCCCACAAAATAGCTCGCCCAGCACAGTAACACTACCAATATCAGGGCAAAGCACATAGCAATTGTTTGTATAAACGTGTTCCTAAGCTTAGGAAATTAAGTAGATAAGCAGCGTAGCCTCCAGATTCTGTGACCTGCACAGGAGCTTGCCGCGTAATAACTACTAAGCTATAGCGCACGTAATGCAAAACTGATGTTGTCTTGCATCACGTTGTGCGCCAAAAAGGCTGTGGTGGTTTGACCTTGGCTGGGAGCCAGGTGCCCAACAAGGTGTTATGTCACTCCCCACCCCTTCCTCCTCTCAACTGGACCAGGGGGAGAAAAGAAGATGAAACTCAACAGGTTAAGACAGGGGCAATTTAATGAAAAGCAAAGCAAAGGCCACACACAGAAGCAAAAGAAAACAGAGTTATTCTCTGCTTGCCATCAGCAGGCGATGTCTGGCCCGTATAGGGAAGCAGGTTGGGTCTGCTGTCCAGATCTTGTCCACCCCATCCAGCTGTGGTTGGGTGCAATGTGGAAAACCAGCGTTGATGGTGTGCGAGCCCTGCTCATCCGTAGCCATGACACAAGTGTGTTACCAACACCTTTCCAGCTCCCAATACAAAGCACAGCACAGTGAGGGCTGCTCTGGGGAAAATTGACTCCATCTCAGTCTGACCCAATACAGAGTGCCTTAAGTGAAGGATCTATAAGTAAAAATGTTGCTCCTCCTTGTGGGGAGGAGCGGACAGGAGAGGTGACCCAGATGTAACGGGCAAAGGATTCCATCCCATGTACATCATACTGGGTATAAAGCTGAGGGGTCATGAGGGTCGAGTTCTTCAATGGCGAATGTCCAAGGAGGCCTCTGTCCATTCTTATGCCTTTGATCCCAATCCCTCTGTTCCTGAGTCCACTTTGAGAATTCCTCAGCGCCTGCCCTGCGTGAACATCATTGAGGGAGTTCAATAGTGGGTTTTGTATATTTCATTATTTTCTTACTATTGTATTTTCTTTTTATTGTTACTGTTTCTATAAAGCTGGGTTAGTTATTTTTCCAGCCCATAAGTGTCTCTCATTTCCTTTCTCTTCATCTTCTGGGATGGGAGATGGGTTAATAGAAAGCATCAATCACTGATTTTATGACCAACCCAGCCTCAACCCGTGACACCTGTCAAAGTAACTCTGCTGGAAATAATCAGAACAACATGACCTTATTTGCTTTTCCAGATTATATAAATGTGGTTTCTGAGTCATGGTTTTTTCATCTTACGCGTTTTTCCACATGCTCTTTTTCTTTGCAAAGATTCCTTGTCTTCTGCCAAATGGAAACATCGTTCATCCATGCAGAATTAACACTCTTGTTTTTTTCTGTACATTTTTTGATCTGTAGGGTCCAGTAATTTATTCACTTAATTGGTCAGTGAGTCATTTTTCAGCTTTGAAGCAAGGCTGAGCTTCTGAGATTAGGTCCATGTCAGTCATAGGGAAGCAGTTGCTTCTATTTAAACAGGACCTTTATTGTTATTAGAAATTAGTGCTAATTCACTGTGACTTTAGTTTTTCAAATGATTTTATGATGACATAGGGGGAAAAGAAATATAAAAGTGTAATTTATGACACAATAAACACAATTTCTTCATGCTGTCAAATAATTCCTGTATACTAGCGATACACTGTTTATATTCCAATCAAATACGTTTAGAGGCCGTATGAAAAGTAATGAGCAAAAGCAAGCCTTTCAGTAGACTTCTGTGGAAGAAAATTAGACATCTGCGTAAAGGAGCACAGAAAACTGCTGTCCTGTGTTCAGATGCTACTGTTTGGAAATTCTAAAATCCCTTTGATTGTTGGAATAACAAGGATGAGGAAAGACTGTAAACAACAGGGTTTTTTTTAACCTTTTAATCTTGAAAGTGCTTTGTAACTAGAAGCAAGTGAAGGTGGAGTAGAATGTCTGATCCGCTTCCCACACCTTGTTCTCTCTTAGTCTAAGGCAGTTTGGTGAGTGACAAGACTAGGCTGGAAGAATTGTGCTCGAAGGATGGTTGTAAGTACTAATCCTCTTCTGTTCCTTTGTAGAACTGAAGTTAGGAGAACTGCTTCATGACAAGCTGTAAGTATGCCTGTTGGGTAGTTCTGGCTTTTGGATAGAATCTGTGCAAATACATTAACGATTACTAATAAGCGAGTCATGCAGTATCAACTAAGCTTCTGTAAACTTTTATTTTAAATGCAATAGTTGAAGTATTCAAGATATCATTTGTCCTTGGCAGTATGTATATGACGCGCTTGTATAAATGCTGAAGATTTCTCATGGTGCCAATAAACCATGATATTTTCAATTCATCAGTGTAGCTTAGAAGTTTGTCGCACATCTTATGATCAGTGGTGTTGACACTGCTGAACCTAGTGAGCTGTTTTATGTGGACATAATTGTATAAAAAATACCAGGAAAGCTTTAAGCTTTTAAATTTGGTTGCCTATGTCACTATGAAGTTTCGGATAAATAATCCATGTCCTTTAAAATAACTCTTAAATGATGAGCTAAAATGGAAGTTGAGAGCGCTACAGGTTAATAAAAAATGTGGGTTTTTTAAAGCCTGTACTAAAATCTTGCAGAATTTGTTAAAGAATGGTTTGAGATTAAAATATTTTAAAGATAAAAATAATTTGTTAAGCCGCATGCGTCTGTTCACTTGCATAAAGAAAAAAATTCTTAGGACTAACAGCTCACAAAACAGAAGCACACTTAAATGCAAACCTGCTTAAAAACATGTGCAAGGTTGTCACCAAGCAGAGGAATAAAAGCGCATTTTTAAAGTGTAATTTTATACGTAAGAGCATTTCAGAACAAATATGCTTTTCAGAACTAGAATGTGCCACATGCGGTAACATTTTTCACATAATAAAAGGCTTATTCAGCAGTTCTGATGAATCTTATACATACTAAATGCGAGGCACTATGTCCCTTCTTCTGTAGGCCAGTCTTCATTTGCTGCGGTTCTCCTGCCTGCTTTTATGGTTTTATGACAAGTGATCCGTTGTCACACGCTCGTTTAGTTTGTGGGGGACATATCGTATTCGGGATTTTGAATGTAGCATAATAAAGAACAATTTGTTCAGTTAATCTCAGTTTATTATGTTGTATGATCTTTAAAAAGATGCTGTATCATTACGAGGCATAAAGAAACAAGTATGCATAGATTTAGTAGTGTGATATTTGGATGAGGAGTGTTCTGTCAGCTTTCAAAAAAGGCTGGCAGTTTCATTCTACTTTTAGGCATCTAGTTTCTTACTTATTTGTTGAGATCTTCGAATTCCTGAAAACTATGATCCCTGAAGATCAGTAGTAATCTTCAGACACCTTACCTTATTGTCTCTAGTCAGAATACAGTATACTCAGTTGGTCATCGTATGTTCTTTTACATTGTTTTGTGAAGACTATTTTGTATAAAACAGTTACATTCACAACATTTTTTTTTTTATTGATGTTCTCAGTTTTGGTCTTTTTGAAGCCATGTCTGCCATTGAAATGATGGACCCCAAGATGGATGCTGGTATGATTGGAAACCAAGTTAATAGAAAGGTTCTTAACTTTGAGCAAGCGATTAAGGTTTGTGTGACTTTCCTACACTTTTTGCCTACATAGTCTGTGAAAGTATGATATAGTTTTATCAGATTGCAGTTAAGCACAATTCAACATTATTAATACTTTCAATCTTTACTTAAAATTAATTTTTTCTGCTTTCTTTTGGATACTTTAGTAAGAAATAGCTTGTGATGTTTACCTTTTTTGTTACCTATGTTATCATAATGATGCAGACTCTTCCAGCGAAAAGTACTGTTAAATTATTGGGTATTAATATCTCAAATAAATACGTCTTGGAAGTGCTTTTGCAAGTCATCCTGTGCTTCCCCAAAATGTGTCTTTTATGTAAAGATGTATTGGATAGTCCCTCTTTAAGCTGAATGGAAAGCTGATTCCTTACAAAAGCTTGAAATTAACCCTTCATGAGACTATAATTTTGTTAGCATTGAAAAGAAGCTGGCTAATTTAAGAACACTGACAGTAGTGTTTAACTTTTGATGCATGGTCAAGATAAATTGGTGAAGCAAGGTTAAGAGACTTTCTGTTATTTTGGCAAAAAATAATACACCCACGGGGCAGAAAATATTTTTTACCATGGACCTTGTTTTGAATGGACTAAGACAACTCTGTGCGAAATATTAGGCAAGTTCTGTAGAATGTATGCAGAATTGCATACATTGGAGAAATAAAGAAGGAGGATTGCTGCCTTCCTGGTCCTGATCTTGGAGGCAGTAAAACTTTTAAAGTACCTGCACTGTAAAAAGTAGCCTTCAAAGAACGGGTCCTGCATATGATTCCTTTTTCAATCTTTATTATGATTATAGATATTGTTTTGTGATTTTAAGTGTTGAGAATTAATTGGTTTTAAACTTTTATTGACTGCTCATAAATCAGAAATTTTGTTTCAGTTTTCTTCTTTAATAGCTTTTTTTGGTCAGTGTCCAACACAATGGAAAAGCAAAGTTTTTCAGAATTCAAGGCACGTTATGAAGCTGCTGAATAAAGCTAGTGGTATAGACATATTCTGAACTCTTAACCAAACTGTGATTTCCGTTTTGATGGTACAAGTAATAACCTGTATTTTGTCTATGGGCTTCCATAGTCTTTAGGTTTTTTTCTTTCTTTCTTTTCTAAGGATGGCACCATTAAAATAAAGGATCTCACTTCACCTGAGCTGATAGGAATAATGGATACATGTTTTTGTTGTTTGGTAAGCATTTCTCTGCTCTTAACTTTAGATACTTTTGCTTTCAAAATATAATACTTTAATCCAGTTAAAAAAAAAATAAAATATGGTGGAATTAATGAAAAAAAGATTCACCAAGCAGGAAATACATACTTAGTATTTTAATTTCAGTTTAGATATTTGCATTGGCTATTGTAAAAGACATTCTT
>VWZK01012986.1:55149-65596 GCA_013396935.1 Baryphthengus martii | reverse complement strand
AAAAAAAAAAAAAAAAGAGAATCTCCATCCTCTATTGGATGCATGGGGGAAACATAGTGACAAAGGATAAGAAAAAGGCTGAGAAACTTAATGCCCTTCTTTGCCTCGGTCTTTAATGGCAAGATCAGTCTTTCTCAGGGTTCCCTGCCCACTCAGCTAGAAGACACGGATGGGGAGAAGAATTAAGCCCCCATAGTGCCAGGGGAAATAATTAATCATGTGCTGCATCACTTAGACACACAAAAGTCTATGGAGCTCGATGGGTTACACCCAAGGTTACTGAGGGAGCTGGCAGAAGTGCTCACCAAGCCACTTTCCAGCATTTATGAGCAGTCCTGGCTAACTGGGGAGGTTTCAGTTGACTGGAGATTAGCAAACGTGACACCCATCTACAAAGAAGGACCAGAAGGAGGATCTGGGGAACTATAGCCCTGTCATTTTGACATCATTGCCAGAGGAGGTTATGGAGTAGATCATACTGAGTACCATCACAAATCACATACAGGTGATCAGGCCCGATCAGTATGGATTTATGAAAGGCAGGTCCTGCTTGACTAACCTAACCTCATTATATTAAAATGTGACGCACTTAGTGGATGAGGGAAAGCCTGTGGATGTTGTTTGCCTGGACTTTAGTAAAGCCCTTGACATCATTTTCCACAGAATTCTCCTGGAAAAACTGGCTGCTTATGGCTTGGATGGGTGTAAAAAAGATGGCTGGATGGTCAGGTCCAGAGAGTGGTAGTCGATGGAATCAAACCAAGTTGGTGACCAGTAACAAGTGGCTCAGTATTAGGGCCAATTCTGTTTAAAGTCTTTATCAATGATCTGGACAAAGAGATTGAGGGCACCCTCAGTAAATTTGCAGATGACACCAAGGTGGGAGGGTGGGTTGATCTGCTTGAGGGTAGGGAGGCTCTACAGAGGAATCTGCACAGGCTGGATCAATGGGCTGAGGTCAATGGTATGAGTTTCAACAAGATCAAGTGCCAGGTCCTGCACTTGGATCACAACAACTCCATGGAATGCTACAGGCTTGGGGAAGAGTGGCTGGAATACTGCCCAGCAGAAAAGGACCTGGGGATACTGATTGACAGCCGGCTGAACATGAGCCAGCAGTGTGTCCAGGTGGCCAAGAAGGGCCAATAGCATTCTGGCTTGAATGAGAAATAGTGTGGCCGGCAGGATTAGGAAAGTGATTGTCTCCCTGTTCCTGGCTCTGGTGAGGCCTCACCTTCAACGCTGTGTTCAGTTTTAGGCACCGCACTATAAGAAAGATATTGAGGTGCTGGAGTGTGTCCAAAGACGGGCAACAAAGATGGTAAAGGACCTAGAGAACAAGTCTTGTGAGGAGCTGCTGAGAGAAGTGGGGTTGTTTAGGCTGGGGAAAAGGAGGCTTGGGGAAGACGTTATCACCATAACTACCTGAAAGGAGGCTGTAGCAAGGTGGGCGTTTGTCTGTGCTCCCACGTAACAAGCAACACGACAAGAGGAAATGGCCTCAAGTTATGCCAGGGGAGGTTTAGATAGGATATTAGGGTAAGCTTCTTCACAGAAAAAGTTATCAAGCACCGGAAAAGGCTGCCCAGAGAAGTGGCTGAGTCACCATCCCTGGAGGTACTTAAAAGATGTATAGGTGTGGCACCTGGGGATAGGTTTAGTGGTAGACTTGGCTGTGCTGGGTTAAAGGTTAGCCTCAATTATCTTAAAGGTCCTTTCCAACTTAAATGAATGTGAGTACAATCCAAAAGATGTTTCACAGGAGGTCATGAAAAAAGTAAAAGCGTAGTTTGACAGCTAAAGGAACTTAGAGTCAAAAATCAAAGCAGTTACCCAGAAGTACCAATTTCAGTGGTTTAGAAGGTACATCCCTGCCTGTGACTTGCCATGACTGAGAAAGATAGTTAAATCATTATACAATTAAAAAATCAGTGATAAAAATAATGGAAAGAAGCAGTAAAGGCTGACCAAGTATGGAGGGTATATGACTATTATGATTGTTATCAGCAGCAGCATCATTATTAGTAGTAGTATTCTTGTTTCAATTCATGACTTAAAAATGCGCTTTAGCTCTGTACCTTGGAAAGGGATCTAGCTCCATTTTACGGATAAACCCAAAGCCACAAGGCAGCCCCATAAAGAAGTAGGAAATTAATGGAGCATGCTTGAGGCAAGCTTTTCAGTGTCAGTCACAGACAGATCAGGGAGAACTGCTTTCTTCAGCCTCTAAAATGAAACTCATGTGTTCATTTTTTTAGTTTTTTTTTTTTGTTGGGTTTTTTTTGGTGTTGTTCAGTGTTTTTTAAAAACAACCCCAAAGAATGTAACAATAGGCCATGGGAACTGGACAAGGAAATGGATGATAATAGTTCAGTAAACTTCAAGGCAATACTCATTCAACTTAGAGTTACTTTAATTTCTACTTAAAAATCAATTAAATACAGTATACAAGAAGTCCTTAATCCTCAAGGCCCAGCTGTGAATATGCACAGTGTTTTCAAAAGTATTTGCATTTACACAAATGAGAGAAATTGCTCTGAATTGTCTTTGCAGTTTGCTTCCAGTGGTCTTAGACACAATGAACGAAGAGATCAAGTAACTCTTGCATGGCAGGATGTATTTAAACAAACTTACCAGAAGCATCAGCATAAATGATCCCAGGTATATAATCAGAAAAAACATAGAAATCATAGCTAGAGTGAGAATTCCACGAATCCACCAATTTTTCCACCTATTAAAAAGAGAATAAAAAGCAAGCACTTAGAAATTAGAATAAATGCCACTCCCTTTACTAACTAACTCTTCCTTATTCCTTTTCTCCTCTCCTTTGCAGAGGGAGGGGGGCTAACAGAGAACATCTATTAGGTTTTGGGGCTGCCCTGACCCTAAAGTGCAACATCATTGTAAAGAATTTTCTTGTGGAATCCAACCAGAATCTCCCCTGGAGCAACTTGCAACCATTCCGCCTTGTCTTCTCCATGTGACTCCTTGTAAAAAGGGAGTCTCCTTCCTCTCAGTAGCCACCCTTCAAGTACTGGTACATGGTAATAAGGTCTCCCCTAAGCCTTCTCTCCTCAAGGTTGAACAAGCCCAGATTTCTCAGCCTATCTTTGTACAATAGGTCTTCCAGTCCCCTAATCATCCTTGTGGCCCTTCTCTGGACCTTCTCCAGCCTGACCGCATCTTTTCTGTATAGTGGAGACCAAAACTGAATGCAGTACTCGAGGTGTGGCCTGACCAGCTCCAAGTAGAGTGGGACAATGACTTCCTTGTCTCTGCTGGTGATGCCCCTGTTGATGCAACCCAGCATTCTGCTGGCCTTCCTTGCCACTGCAGTGTACTGCTCACTCATGTTGAGCCTGCTGTCCACCAAGACCCCCAGGTCCCTCTCCATCGCTCTGCTTTCCAGCCAGGTGGATCCCAATCTGAGCTGCATTCCTGGGTTATGTGTTCCCAGGTGCAAGACCCTATACTTGTCTCCATTGAACTTCATAACGTTCTTGCCAGCCCACTCCTCCAGCCTGGCCAGATCTCCCTGGAGGGTGGCTCTGCCTTCTGGAGTGTCAACCACCCCACTTATTTTTGTGTCACCAGCAAACTTCATCAGGGTACCCTTAATCCCAGCATCCAAGTCACTTGTGAAGACATTGAAAAGCACTGGGCCCAGCACCGACCCATGGGGGACTCGGCTTGTGACCAGTTGCCATTTTGAAAATGAACCATTTACCACCACCTTCTGGGTGCGGCCCATGAGCCGGTTCCCCGCCTGCCACACAGACCACCTGTCGAGTCACAACGTGTCAGTTTTTCAAGGACGAGGCTGTGGGGGACCATGTTGAAAGCCTTGGAGAATCCAGATACACTATGTCCACTGCTCTGCCTGCATCAACCAGTCGGGTCACCTTGTCATAGAAAGGGATCAGGTTTGTTAAGCATGATCGGGCCCTGGTGAATCCATGCTGGCTTTTCCCAATTGCAGGCTCCAGTTTGCTTTTTCCCAGGAGGACTCACTCCATAACCTTCCCATAGACTGGCGTGAGACCGACGGATCTATAATTACCTGGGCCCTCCTTGGGACCCTTCTTGTGGACAGGAGTGACATTAGCCCTCTTCCAGTCTTCACGCACATCTCCTGATCTTCACGACCTCTCAAAGATTATGGAGAGCGGCCTCGCAACGACATCAGCTGGCTTTCTCAATACCCTTGGGTTGATGGCATCTGGGCCCATCGATTTATATGGTCAAGCTCTTGTAGCAGGTGACACACCAACTCTTCCTTCACTGATGGTGGGTCGGCATCTGCATCAGTCTGGGTTTTTGTCCCCATGGCCTGGGACCCGACAGCATTGTTAAAGACAGAGGTGAAGAAGGTGTTGAGGAACTCTGCCTTCCCAATGCTGTTGGTGACCAGTTCCCCTCTCTTAATAGTGGGCCAATAAGCTCCTTCTGTTTCTGCTTCCTGTTAACATATCTGAAGAACCCTTTCTTGAAGTTGCTGACGTCTCTGGCCAATTTCAGCTCAAGATGAGCTTTTTCTTTCCTAACTGCTTCTCTGCATGCCCTGGCAATGCTCTTGCATTTTTCAGCAGTTATTGTTCCACTTTTCCATCTTTGATACATTTCCCTTTTGGTTTTGAGCAGTCCCATTAGCTCACTGTTGAACCAAGGGTTACTCCTACTTTCGTTGCAAATAGAGGGAATGAATTGGCTTTGTGCATCTAGGAGGGCGTTCTTGAAAAACTCCCAACACTCATTAGCTCCTTTACCTTCCATGGAAGCTTCCCACGGGATCCTTGTTAACTGAGCCCTGAGCGAGCTGAAATTTGCTCTTCTAAAGTCTAAAAGCTTTGTCCTGGAACTAACCTTCAGCATGCTCAGCAGTATCCCAAACTCCATAATGTTGTGATCGCTGCATCCAAGGCTGTCACTAACCAAGATACTACAGAACATGTTTTATTGGTTAGTGAGGAACAAGTTCAACAGTGCCCCTTTTCTGGTTGGCACATCTATCCTTTGTATGAAGAAGGTGGCCTCTAAGCATTCCAGGAACTTTATGGATGACAGATGAACTGCTGCGTTGTCCTTCCAGCAGATGCCTGGGTAGTTAAAGTCTCCTATGAGAATAGATCCATGTCCTTCTTGTGTTGAGGCTCCAGAGCTGGATGCAGTACTCCAGGTAGGGTCTCACAAGAGCAGAGTCGAGGGGCAGAATCACTTCCCTTGACCTGCTGGCCACATATTTTTTAATGCAGCTAGATACAGTTGGCTTTTTGGTTTGCCAGTGCACATTGCAGGCTCATGTTCAGTGCTTCATCAACCAGCACCCCCAAGTCCTTCTCTGCAGGGCTGCTCTCAATCCACTCATCACCCAGGCTGTAGTTGTGCCTGGGATTGCTCTGGCCCAGGTGCAGGACCTTGCACTTGGCTTTGTTGAACTTCATGAGATTGGTGTGGGCCCACCTTTCAAGCCTGTCAAGGTTCCTCTGGATGGCATCCCTTCCCTCTAGCGTCCGCTCCACACAGCTTGGTGTCATCAGTCGACAAAGATGTTAAACAGCACCGGTCCCAGTACTAATCCCTGAGGGACTCCACTCATCACAGGTCTCCATTTGGACATTGAGCGACTGATCACAACTCTCTGAGAGCAGCCATCTAGCCCATTCCCTCTCCACTGAGTGGTCCATCCATCAAATCTGCATCCTTCCAGTTTAGAGATCAGGATGTCGTGTGGGACAGTGTTGAGCGTTTTGCACAGGTCCAAGAAGGTGACGTCAGTTGCTTTTCCCTTATCCACTGATACCATGACACCATCATAAAAAGCCACTAGATTTGTTAGGCAGGATTTGCCCTTGGTGAAGCCATGCTGGTGGCTCCCAACCATCTCCTCATTTTTCATGTGCCCTAGCAAAGTCTTCAGAAGGATCCGCTCCATTATCTTGCCAGGCACTGAGGTGAGACTGACTGGCCTGTAGTTTCCTAGGTCTTCCTTACGTCTCTTTGAAAATGGGGGTTATGTTTCCTGTTTTTCCAGTCAGTAGGAACTTCACTAGACCTCCATGACTTTTCAAATATGACAGAAAGTGGCTTTGCAACTTCACCCACCAGTTCCCTCAGGACTCGCAGATGGATCTCATCTAGTCCCATGGCCTTGTGCACCTTTGAGTTCATTAGATGGTCTCAAACCCGGTATTTTCTTACAGTGAACAGATCTTCCTTCTTCTAGTCCCTGCCTTTGGCTTCAGCAACATGGGCGGTGCAGCTGGAGCTCTTGTCAGTGGAAAACATAGAATCATAGAACATTAGGGGTTGGAAGGGACCTCTAGAGATCATCTAGTCCAACCCCCCTGCCAGAGCAGGATCACCTAGGGCAGGCCACACAGGAACACATCCAGGTGGGTTTTGAAAGTCTCCAGAGGAGACTCCACAACTTCTCCAGGCAGCTTGTTCCACTGCTCCATCACCCTCACAGTAAACAAGTTTCTCCTCACATTGAGGTGGAACTTCCTGTGTTCTAACTTAAGCCCATTATTTCTTGTTCTATTGCTGGGCACCACTGAAAAGAGATTGTCCCCTTCCTCTTGACACCCAACCCTCAGATATTTATAGACATTAATAAGATCTCCTCTCAGTCATCTCCTTTCAGGTCTAAACAGCCCCAGTTCACTCAGTCCCTCTTCATAGGATAGACGTTCTAGTCCCTTAATCATCCTCGTAGCTCTCTGTTGGACTCTCTCCAGTAGATCCCTGTCTCTCTTGAACGGGGGAGTCCAAAACTGGGTACAGTATTCCAGGTGTGGTCTCACCAAGGCAGAGTAGAGGGGGAGGAGAACTTCCCTAGACCTGCTGGACACACTTTTCTTAATGCACCCCAGGATCCCATTGGCCCTCTTGGCCACAAGAGACATTGCTGTCCCATGGACAACTTACTGTCTACTAGGACTCCAAGGTCTTTCTCCACGGGGCTGCTTTTCAGCAGGATGTCCCCTAATCTGTGCTGGTGCCTGGTGTTATTCCTCCCCAGATGCAGGACTCTACACTTGTCGTTATTGAACTTCATGAGGTTCACCTTTGCCCAGCTCTCCAGCCTGTCCAGATCTTACTGGACAGCAGCACAGCCTTCCTGTGTGTCAGCCACCCTTCCTGTGTGTCAGCCTTCCTGTATGTCAGTTTCGTATCATCAACAAACTTGCTGAGGATGCATGCAATCCCCTCATCCAGGTTGTTGATGAAGATACTGAACAAAACTGGACCCAGTCTGATTCCTGGGGAACACCACTGGCCACAGGCCTCCAGCTTGACTCTGTGCCGCTGATCACAACCCTCTGAACTCTGTTGGTGAGCCAGTTTGCAATCCACCTCACAGTCCAATTATCTATCCCATATTTCTTGAGTTTACCTACGAGGATGTTATGGAAGACAGTATCAAAAGCCTTACTGAAGTCAAGATATATGACATCCACTGCTCTCCCTTCATCAACCCATTTGGTCATGCCTTCGTAGAAGGATATCAGATTAGTCAGGCTAGATTTCCCCTTGGCAAATGCATGCTGGCTATTCCTGATAACCTTCTTTTCTTCCAATTGATTAGAGATGGCCTTCAGAATGAGCCGCTCCATCATCTTCCCAGGGATGGAGGTGAGTCTGACTGGCCTGTAGTTGCCAGGGTCCTCCTTCTGAGGTCGTCCAACTGAGGCAAAGAAGGCACTGAGTACCTCAGCCTTGTCCATATCCCTCGTGACCAGGTCAGCTTCCTTCCTTTTTTCCTTCCAGAAAGGGTCCACATCTTCTCTAGCCTTCCCTTCATCACTGACATATCTATAGAAGTTTTTCTTGTTGCCATTGATGTCCCTGGACAGATTTAATTCCATCTGTGCTTTAGCTTTCCTAACCTGATCCCCGGCTGTTCAGACAACTCCTCTGTAGTCCTCCCAGTCTATATGTTCTTGCTTCCACTCTCTGTAGATTCTCTCTTTGCCTTTAAGTGTGTCCAGAATCAACTTGTTCACCCATGCAGACCTCCTGGCATTCTTGCTTGCCTTCTTCTTTTGTGGAATACATTGCTCTTGGGCTTGGAGGAAGTGGCCCTTGAATACTGACCAGCTTATTAGGGCCCCTCTCCCCTTGAGGGCTTCATCCCACAGTGCTCTGCCAAGCAGATCCCTGAAGAGGTCAAAGTCTGCTCTCCTGAAGTCCTGGGTGGTGAGCTTGCTGCACATCTTCATTGATGCATTGAGATCTTGAATTCCACTATTTTGTGGTCACTATAGTCAAGACTGCCCTTGAGCTTCACGTTAGCCACCAGCACCTCCTTGTGGCAAGGTCCAGCTCAGCACTTCTCATTGGTTCCTCTACCACCTGGAGAAGGAAGTTGTCATTGACACATTTAAAGGAACCTCCTGGATGGCTGGTGCCCTGCTGTACTATCCTTCCAACAGATGCCTGGGTGACTGAAATCCCCCATGAGGGCCAGGGCTTGTGAATATAAGGCCATTCCAATCTGTTTATAGAGGGCTTCATCAGCTTGTTCCTCCTGCTGAGGCAGCTTGTAGTAGACCCCACTGTGATATTGCCTTCCCCTGCTTTTCCTTTAATCTCAACCCATAAGTTCTCTGTCAACTCCTTGTCCATCCCCAGGCCAAGCTCTATGGGCTCCAGCTGGTCATTGATATAGAGGGCAACACCCTCCCCACATTCCCTGCCCCTTCTCCCCTGCCTATCTTTCCTAAAGAGCTTGTTAGCCAACTGTTTCTACGTTCCAGTCATAGGAGCCATCCCACCATGTCTCAGTGATGTCAATAACATCATAGCCCTGTAGACATGCACACATCTCTAACTCCTCTTGTCTGTTCCCCATGCTCCATGTATTTGCAAAGAGGCATTTAAGTGGGTCCCCCATTGAAACTGACTTCCTGGCTGGAATCCATTCTCTTGCACCTCTTGTACTCTCTTGCTGGCCTGTGCTCCTTCTTCTGGGCCAGGCCATCTATTTCTAGCATTGGCCTCAAAGTGGGATGAATTGAGGATCCCCTCCCCCATATTAAAGCTTTTTTAGTTGCAGGTATCACCATGTAAGTGCCCTTTGGAGCAAGTCTGATTTGGAGACAAAAGACTTCCACAAAATTTAGCATAGCAAGAGAACTCTGAAAGGAAAGGAACTAGATACTCCTTGCACTGTGATGACAATAGGGAGCATGACACTCTGCTCACAGCTTGTGCCATTTAGAAACGTTTTTTGAAACCTGGGAACAAGACATTTGTTTATAGTTCCCAGATATCACAATAGAAACAGACAACAGATAAGAAATTAAGTCCAAAAAATGTAGTTTCACACTGCTATTGGAGATATCTACTAGAGATCAAGTTTTTTTACAAGGACTTGGAAGTTTTTAAATCATAGTCTGGATTGGATATCCTTCTTCTAACTTTTGTAGGATCCAAGTTGTCTCTAAAATATATATTTTATATTGTTTGGTTTGTTATGTTGAGCATAAATTATATATGATACACATTCATTTTACTAGGTAGTTTTCTGGTATGTGCTCTACCACACACCTAAATGCTCTTTCATAGCATTAGTGAAAAAAAATGTAATGCAAATTGCCACCTCCAAAAGGGTTTGACTGACTAAATGTTGCAAAAAAAAAATTATACTAAGAACATTATTAGTTAGCCTCCATGAATATATACGTCCCTATGATTATCTGTCTGTCTAAACACATACACACCACCCTGCATTAGCAAGAAAACAAATAAATATTGCTTTAAGACATATGAAAATAGAGCTATGTTGCATTTGACTGTAAAGGAAAAATATTTAGAAGTGGAAATTCTGTCATGAAAAGATAGCAAAGCTCAACCAGATAATTTATACTTCTTCCCTTTCCATTTATACACAAACACCATTCTCCATTAACATTGGATGTAGGAAAAGAGTTTATTATAACCCTCAGAAACAGTTATTCTGGGTATCAAACGCAATTGACTGTTCTTTAGCCCGTTTTATTGAAATGCTCAGAGTAAGCAAAGGCAAATATTTATGTAAGCTGCAGCTAAACATTACAGCAGTTTATTTGGAAATGTATGCAGTGGATCATCTCCAGGTATATGCAAAAAAAGTAGTATACTGAATGGACTATAAAAGCATAAATAAATCAAAGATATCCAGTAAATATTTATCCTTGAGTTTGTATGTGTATCATGCAAAATTTAAAACTGCAGTGCAATCTGTGTTAAAATTGCAACATAATCTGAAGAATTTTAGCCAACCAGCTATTAACTTTCAGAGTTATTTGTTTTACTATACCTGGCAGACAAGCCTGACAGAGCCCTTTTGAGGATTTCTGGAGTGCTGTCTGTTGGTGGAGGATCATCAGGAATATCTGAATCACTTCTAAGATACAACTCACCAAGTCTTTCTTCCAAACCCACTTCCTGTAACCAAAAAAAA
>VWZK01012986.1:28740-54018 GCA_013396935.1 Baryphthengus martii | reverse complement strand
AAGGAACATATGAAAAAACAGTCCCTTTGTACAATGAAAAGAGGTTGCTGGCACAGTCTTATACATACATACTCTAGGATTTGAACCGTCTGGCTTCAAAACCCAACTGTGAAGTGATCAAGAGTCCTACGGACACGGTATTACTCAGAATACTTTCTTGTATGACTCCAACACTGCAGTTATTTCTTCATTATTTACTAATAATCATTCAGGAAGACATCAGCTAGACAGACTGCATGTCTAACCCAAATTCAAAGCAGGCAGTATACATTCTGGTGACTGCACAATTTGTCACCAAGGGTCAGAGTAGTGTGTCAAGACTATTCTAGCATTTCTTTTAAAGACAACACTAAGGATGCTCATGATTTATTTCACTTGTGCTAATGTTATAACCACCGCAACTCCAGGGAGTCAGAAGGGTATACTCAGCCCTGGGCACAGTAGTAAGGCAGAGAGCTGTCTCTAGCTCAGTGTCTGGCTGTCCTGAGACCTGAACTTCCTTCTGACCTCCCTAACTTGCCTCACCTCCATACAATTTCAAACAGTTTCCAGCCTGCCCTGCTGCCTCAGATTCATCAGTTCTTAACAGCTCTTTGAACTGCGAAGTAACTGTGCTTGGAATCTTTTTTCACCACTGCTATTTCTCTGTCTCTCTCTTTCCACGTTCCTCATCACAGAACTTGTTTCTTTCTCCTTAATCTATTTCCATGAATGTGACCGCTTTTCTTTCCTACTTTTCCTTAATAATATCATTTTCTTCCCTTGTTCTAAGTATTTTTGGTATCTTGGAAGGCAATAGAGGTACATCCTCCCTCTTGCCACCTCTGTAAAACACCACAGAATTAAGGCAGCCTATAATCCCAGCCATCTCATGGCTACTCCGTTCATAGTTTATCACCTTCTCTCAATTCGTTCGCTTTTATCAGGAAGTTACACTTCAGTGTAACCATTGCCTCAGTGACTGACCCCTGTAAACAACACAGGTGGGAAATAAGGCTTTTCAAACCTGGGCACCCAAATCCAAGGCCTAAGCGCACAAGCAAGGCCGCTGAGAGGAGGGTCTGGGCTCCGGCCCCCGGGCACTGACCAGGGTGCTGCAGACGGGCTCTTCCCGCTGCCCCGCCTGGCGCTCCCCTCGACCCGCCCCCAGGCACCGACCACGGCGCTCTCCAGGAACACCACTCCGGAGGAAAACACCATCCTTTTAATTTTTAAACTGTTCTTATCTTTTCAGAACTCGAGACTGTGAGCTGGCACTGTACACATGCACAGGGGAAAGAGGAAACCACAGGAAGAGTACTTCCCTTTTTTAATGTCAGGTCTGTGTTTTTCTCATTCACTTCATGTATCATAAACATACCGAGGATGAAATTCTCAAATAGATTTTACATCATTTACTTCTTTGGAACCCCACAGATGAATAATTATTAGACAGATATTGTCTATACAAGTAAAGAGAGTAGATACTCGTAACTGTGGTGCAGATTGTTGAATGCCTGAAAAAGCACATAAATAAATTAAAATTTACTGTGCTTGCAACCCTGTTACTCAGAGAGGTTTCTAATAGCATTGTACTACAGCTTAGGAATTGACTATAGATTAAACTGGGGGGGGGGCGGGGGGGGCAAGGAGGGAAGGTCAGGAAATCACAGGTCCCTCCCAAAGCCAGGTTCCAACTACTGTGACATGCAGGGGAGTGCAGTGAGATATCCATATAGTCCCAGAAGACACCTCTCACTGTGCAGATGACGGGCAGTAACCATGGCCCTAAGACCGTAACTTAACGTCTTTAATATTAAAACCTGCTTGCACATGACAGATATGTTCTCTCTTTTGAGCACCCAGACAAAGAATGCCCCCAAATTTTTTTGTTCCATTTTGGGGCTTTTGGTATTGCAAAAAATGTTTCCATAGAAAATCCATCCATAAACATTAAAAATATATATATTAAAAATTCATACTTCATAGTATCCTTCTGATACTTAACACACAACTGTCACTTATGCACCTCATGAGAAGCAATGTTTCAGATTTGCAGTTTCCAACTTCTGAATTCAGAGATGCATGGCATTTTTCAGAGTATCTGAATACCTCTAAGGAGAAGTCTGTGTATCCGATGTATTTTGCGGTAGCTCATGCTTCATACTGCCACTACTGGGAGCTCGGCTGGTGCAACCTGCAAGTTGTAGAGAACTTGGTGCATTTGGTCATTTTTTAGCTTTACATTGCTACAAAAAACAGTGGGAGACAAACCTCCAACTATCTTCAATTTCCCTTTGTAACATACCTCAAAAATGACCTTGAATACTTTATTTTCCAGTTAATTGCTGTAACAGCCACAATCATTTCCTGAAAAGGTATTCAATTTGCAAAGTCAGAACCCAGAGAGGAAGTTATTCACTAAAAGCTAGTTAATTGTCATTTGCATCATGAAGTGCTTAAGGAATCCCAGCACTGGGGGACAAGTCTTTCCTGCTAACTATTTTCTTAAATATTTCACATGATTGATTAACATTCCAGTTTATGGCCACGAATAACAACAATCATTATGAAAGGAAACACCAAGTTAGTCACTGTCAAAGCACTCTCTCTCAGAAAAAATCACAAGTCTTGATACTTCAGCTTGATCTTATAGAAGCAGTCTTAGAGGTCAGCATAAAATGAAGCAGCCCTTCCTCCTCCTGCTCTTCAGGCTTGGTATTTGGCCAAGCTGAACACAAAGTAACAAAAAGGCCCTGTGAGGAGTATTAATAGAAATTTCACAGGTTTCATACCGCAAGCAGGTATTCACAAAATTTTCAAAGGTTAACTGAAAACAGCAGAAGTTGTACTAAGTTACTAAGACATCTTTCAATCCCAAATCCAAATTTAATGTTTGATCCGAGGTGATTTCATTTTTTTTCTAGAGTTCTTAAACTGCAGTTGACAAACCCTTTTACATGCAGAATGTGTGCCACTACCATCTCCTTGTTTCACATCCCAAGTGTCTGTAATGGACAGACATTGCAATGAGGTCACTGCCTTGCTCCTCTTCATTTGAAGGCATATGTTCATCCAAGAGAACTTTTCAAATCAGCTCATAGAATACAAATCCAACAAGGCTGAGATGACACGGGCCTAACAAGTAGGGGGAATAAGACACACATGACAGTTATTCACACATTACAAACGTCTATCTATTTGACACACTACGATGCTCATCCATTTTTATAATTTCTGAAGTACCCTGAGACAAAGGTATATTTATTTGTGGCATTTTGTTTTGGTTTAATTTTGGTGTTCTTACAGACAAAACTTTCATCCTTAAGCTGTATCTTCTGTACAAGACCACAAATATTTGGCCGTGCAAAGGAGTAACTCAAAGAGTCAAGGGCCTGAGCCTCCCTAACAGGAATTCTAAACATGTGACATCTGGCCACAAAATAAGCTTCCATGTGGATTTTTGCTTGCTAGCTACTTCACAACAGCTACTAGAATACAGCCATGTGTCATGCAGAAATAACCAGTCATGTCAATCTTGCATCACTCAGAAGGATATACGCATCTGAATTGTTGTTTTGTACTACATGCGCTCCACTACAATTAACATGTGTTGAGTGAACAATGCACAAGAATTATTCTAGTTACAACAGCACTTGTAATATTTCGGGTTTGCTGCATTTTTTTCCAGGACACAATAAGGAACTCCTAATCAGACAGCAAATGTTTTCCTTGGAGAATGCTGCATCTACATAAAGGTTAGCTGAGAAAATGAAAAACCTGAATAATAAAATCATTTTTCCAAACTGCTAAAGCCCGACATATGCGAAAATAAAAGCAAGAGGAGTGCACGCACCGAATCAAAATCTGAAACCTACAAATCCTTTGCTATCTTCATTAGTACTAATTCACTATCACTTCCAATAAAACAGAGGTTTGGAAATAGTAAGCCCTTGTTAGTATTACCACACTTGTGGCAGACAGCTAGAGATCAGTCTTCTCTGTGATAATTACACTAATCCATTTTCTAGATATTCCAAAAGAAGTAAGACAAATGAATAACTAAGTGATCTATTACAGACTATTATTCCCATACACTGCCATCAAGAATTTCATTTATCTCCAGGCAGGTTTGGAAGATTTTAGACATCGAAGACCCAAGTTCCAAACCCGGCTTCATAGGTCTGAGCAATTTATCAAGCAATTGGTTCTCTGGAAGTGCTGTCTCACAGAACAGAAATGGCTTTTTCGATACCGTAGGAGAAACTGTGATCAGTGATTCCAGGCTTGTTTTAGTTACAAACAATTAACAATGACTCTAGGCAAACAGGCACTTGATCCCATTGTCAGCAATGCAACATGATTCCATCAACCCCTCCCTGTCCTACTCCAACAACTCTGCAAAGTACAAAGAGGAATAACTGTGTGATCACTTCCAGGATATACTTATTTTTTGACGCACTAGAAAGTAGTATCACTTGTTTTTTAGTAAGGAATGCAAAGAAACGGAATTTTTAAAAAAGCATGAACACACGCAGATCAATCTGTAAAACTTTCATATATATATATATAAGTCATAATGTCAAATCCTTCCTCTTACTCCCAAGGGCCACAGAACATTTATGAAGGCACTTTGACAAGACATCCTTAGGAAAAGAGCATCCAGTGCAAGGAGCAGCAAATAAGAAAGGGACAACCAAAAAATCACTCCTGAAAGCCACAGGACAACACAACGAAACAGCACATTTGTGAAACTGTAAAGCCCTACAGGGCAAAGGCATGTTCACATCAGTTTTGCGAAAAGTCATCAGCTCAACAAGCTAGTAAGCAACTGAAGACACCGAGGACTTTGCAGAGCTTGGGAAGTACAGGAAAAAGCTTCACAAAGGGCATACCATATTCCTTCATGCAAACCCAAGGAAGTTAACTTTTAATTGAATGATATGGATGTAGAAATGGCTATTAGTTGTTGCCAGACAGTGGTAAAAAGCCATGCAGATGAGAAACAGTTTCAATTAAATTCAGCAGGAAATTAGTATCTATGGATATAATAAGCATAACATGGAAAATATCAAATAACATACTGAAAACAGGACTAAATGTACAAACTCTCCAGATACATTTAGTGTTTGTGGAGTTCTTCAACAAACACGGAGTGCTTCTTTACTTTGGCATACATTGTGCTTTAAGACATGTTGCCTTTACATATCTGGAAGTCTTAATTAATAGGGTCAACAAGAGCAGAAGCGGCACAAAGCAGTTACATATGAAAGGAGACAACCAAGTCTTCTCCTTCATTACAAGTGCCTCCGTTTAAGGCTCAGGGCATACCCCATGGAGTAGGATTCCTATCGATCCTCTCTCCCCCCTCCCCCTTCCCTCTCAAGGGAGGATACAAAGGGAAATGAAGAAGGAAGTGCCTCACATGAAATTGGAAGTTAAGATTATGAACCAAATTTAATAGGTAACAAAGATAAACAGGGAAAAGGAAATATGAAGGGAAGAGGGACATACAAGTATATACAAAACCAGTTCTGAGATAGTGATGGATTGTGCAGAGCACGTGGAGTCAGACCCTACTGTGCTGAGAATGTGGTCCCAGAAGCAGCACAGTCCGAGTGAGAAAGCGAAGAGCGATGAAACCTGAACTTCCTGTCCTTTTATAGAGTGTGGCAGGGAAGAGGAGGGAATACCAGTTGCCCTCTGATCCCTCAAGGCCCTACAGTTACCAGGTGTTCATCATCCCCTCAATTTGTTAACTTTTAAACCACAACAACAAGTGAAGAAGAGGCAAATGTTTCTGAGGTGCATACAGGGAAGTAGTGGAAACCCACTATATCATGGCAGTGGAAACCCAATATATCATGGCCATCTCGGGTACTTCCAAACAAAAGAACAAGTTTTGAGTCCAAATACACAATTACCACACTAAATAGGTCATCTCAAAATAACCAGAGGGCAATAAGCTATCCACTTGTAAAGGTCAGGCGAGAGGCAGACCAGAAAGATAACCACCTAAGGCAGCGTATAATGCGGCACTTCTGAATCCAGATGACCAGGTGCTTCCCACCAAATCACCTACAGCAGACATTACCTGTGTACTCATTCAAAGCAGAGACTCAAACTGTGACCCACTGATAAAAAACTCCATATAAAATGCTGATTTATCTTTACAGTTACTGATGGTACTAAAGAGAGTTTAATACATAAAATCAATCCTTAATGTTGTGAGCCATGACAAGGGTCACCGGTGCTGTGCACATCACAGCTAGTTGAACAACTCTAATGGAGTTAGAGTCCCCCAAACAATTCAACAAAAAGTCTTCTGTGCAGTAGGAAAGGCCTTCCATACCTAACAGTTCAAGCAACCATCACAAATACATGCATACAGAAATTCATCTCCTGTAACCAACATCCCAGCTGCATACATAACAGCAGAGTCCTTTCTATTCAACATCATCCAAAACCAGATGAAACCCTAGGCTGTTAAACAGCTAAAGTGAAAGTGCAGTAGGCCTATAGCAGTGTTTTCCTCTCTGGAAATCATGTAGGCAAGTCAAGAATAATATTAGCAAGTTTTAGGTGCACCTTTTTGAAGTCCAAGGAGTAGAGGCTTTGAACCAAAAGAACTCTCTGAAGGCAGTTCACTACGCATCTCAGAAATAAACTTAGCCTACAAAATCAAGCAAATCTGAACAGCTCCACAGAAAAACAGCTTTTTGAGCACACTGCTACAAGAAATCACGTTTAAAAGCTAATTCTCATGTACAGAGACATACTCTCAGCTATAGTCTAAACATTGCCTTATTTGATTACAGTCTTCAACACAGCACAATACTGCAGATTTTCAAGTTCACTGGCTTTGAGTTCATGCAACCACAGTGCAGAATAAAAACTAACCGTTGAGCTTCACTTGCCACAATGCCTAGGGCAGACTGCATACTCTGCAACTTTTGACATCATCCATGCAGGTTTAAATAGTCACCGATTTAGGAGCCCTCCTCCATTTAGCAATAGAAAGCTTTTTTTCCCCCCAATTCCAGTTACCAAAATGAGAAGCTCTCTTTCTTTTTATTCAGACAATTAGCAACAGTGACATGCTTAGCTTTTGCAGAGATAAGCTTCAACCCCACAGCAAACAAAAGAACAGCACTGTGGCTGTTTTGCCACTATAATGAACCTCATGCATAGACGTAGTACTTTGAAAATCTCTTGCCTTAGCAGAAATGTCATACTGTAAGTCCTTTCCGGGCCAGAGGTGAATGCTTATCACTTAAAAAGGCCATAAAACAGAAAGAGTTGCCGGGCAAGTGCTGACATAGCCTTTAACCGGAGCCGATCACCATTTCATGTCTGTTTCTGTGCTACCACACCAGTCTAGCCACGCTGAAGCGTGCTTTTTGCCTGGCCCAGCTATTTCGTCAAGGGACGAACTAGAAGAGGCAGCCTCTCAGGTCACCGGCGTTGAGCTTTTGCCACGGGCCCAGAGACAAACAGGACGCTCCCACTTCAGTCGCGCCGGCGCGCGTCGGGGGATGGCAGTAGGGCAGGACACGCACGGGCCCCTGACTCCCACACACCGGGCGCTGAGGCCACTTGGCACGTTACCCTCACCCTGCTCCCGCCGTGGAGAACGAGCAGCAGTATCACAGCCCGGGGAGGGGCCGCGGAGGATTTCTTTCCAAAATGGGACCCAGCGATCTCAGGACGGGGGGCGGCAGCACCGCTTCCCGGTCCTCGCCCCTTCTCTCGCCGCACGGAGAGGGAGCGGCGCACGTCCCCGCACCTTACCCAACGGCTCCTCGTCGCGACCCCTCACCTTGTCGCTACCTGCCGCCTCCTCCTCCTCTTCGGCGGCCGCCCTCCGCCGCCGCCGCGCCGACATCGCNCGTCGCGACGAGGGCCTGAAGGGCCCGGCCTAGCGCGGTCGGTGCTCGCGGCGGTGCTTCCCCGCGGCTAAGGGCCAGAGGGCTAGTGCGGTGGACACCCACAACCGCCCCTTGTGTGCTTCCTCCCGTGCCTGCCGCAAATCCCTTGCAACGCGAGCCTGGACCTCCCGGCGCGCTACGTGCCTGCAGACTACCGCTGAAATTCCCGGGGAGATGGGGGCGGGCATCTCCACACAGCCCTGGTACCGGCATTGTGTCTACATCCACGGGCGCTGGTGCTGTAGCCCACAAGGGCGTCTCGGGTTGTCTGTGGAGTGCTTTGGTTTCCTCTGTGATACTTATGTCCATTTAAAGATGCAGGTTTGGTACTTGCCCCATTCCTGCCCTACCATGCCACGTGCCCTGCATGGTGCCACTAGCCTGTACAGAAATGTAACACACCTGCCCAAGAGTTCACAGGGAAGAAAAATGCTCTCCAAGTACAGTTACCTGTGCTCTGTTACAGATATTTCACTATTAGTCCCATCCTCCTCTCAAAGTAGCCACTCTTTACTAAACAGGCTGTCCTAGGAGCTGTGCAGAGGGTGGGTGTGAAAGGCACACAGTGCACACACCTTCTGCACTTGAGCTGCATTTGTGTGGGAGACATCAGGGGCAGGCCTGGGTGCGCAGCCTGGGCAGGGACAAAGCAGACCCTGCTGAATACCGTGACCTGACAAGCTGTCTGGAAGTCACACCTGTCTGCTGAGTCTGGCTACAATTTTGCATCATCCTGGCCCTCTGGTCCAGTTCCGATGGTTGTGTCAGAGTGCCTATCAGCTCTAGCACACTGCTGTCAGGTGATCAGGACACTACCTTCAGTTCCTGAATCCTGCTGAATTCCCCTGGCAGCCCAGTTACAGTGCTCATCCCACTCCACTATGTCTGTGTGGCTACTAAGAGTCTGACCATGGCAACAGCCAGCGCCCAGCATTACCATAAACACATTTAGTCTAGATGTTACCTCGGTGACCACACGCTGGCTTACTGTGTCTGCAAGCACAGGGCCAGCACCTCCTGCAGTGTCAGAAGGTAGCATATGCCTACAGCATCCCCAAGCTCATGTGAAAACCTGGTGTGCTAAGAGAAAGGCTGCTCTAAGCAGAAGGCAAACCAGAGACCCAACATCAGACCGGACAGGCCAGAGAGGAGCAGTTTCTGCAACTGGATCCTCTATGGACAAACGTGACAGCAGCAGCCTACTGTAGATCAGCGATACAGCCTGGATTCTCAACATTTGACTCCTACTAAGTAGAATTTTAAATGTCTTTCTCCATAAATGAAATATTAAGGTGGAAAATGGAGCCAAAAATCATCTCTCCTTCCTCAGAATATGCAAGTGGGAAACAGTTCCCCATCAGGGAAGAAACATAAACTATACAGGGTGAGCTGGGTATGGAGTAGATTCCAACGGGTGATGAGGTGTCCTTTCCACTCTCTGCTCTTTCAGTATGTTTCTACCATTGAGTTTTCTCTTGCAAACATTTCTCCAGCAAAGCTTTCAGAAGAAACCACTGTTTCCCTTACTTCAAGTGCAAGACATGCATTTACTCTGTTGGCTCTGCAACGGGACTAGCTGTTTAGACAAAAGCATAAAAAAGTATTTTCTCTATGCAAAGAAAATCAGAAGTGGCTTGTCTGGTCTCTGCAGCTTTGCCATCAGTGGTGACGGTAGCACGTGGAGCAGACATCCAGGTTCCCCCAGCATACAGATCCCACACACGGGTCAGTAGCCCTGAATGTGACTGACTGCTGTACAGCCACCACAGAGCAGCAGGATCTAGCTGAAGGGTACATGCCTTGTTATAGACCTTCCTGGTAAATTTAGTCAAACAAATACAAAATGGCCACCCAAAAGGCCATTTGAGGTTGACAAGATACAGACAGTGCTTCAAGACCTGCTTAAATATTCAACAGATTCACAGATTCACAGAACAGCAGGGATTGGAAGGGACCTCCTAAAATCATCTAGTCCAATCCCCTTGCCAGAGCAGGATCACCTAGAGCAGATCACACAGGAACACATCCAGGCAGGTTTTGAAAGTCTCTAGAGACTTTCAAGATCATTAAGCAGATCTTTACATCCCATGCAGGAGAGGAGTAAGAGCCTCCATTTCTCCTTCATCTTTGCTCCATTCTTTAACTAAACAGTGAAGGGGAAAGTAATTTACCTAGAAAAGCTCCCAGGAAAAAAGTATGTGTTCAGTAAATGATGTGATGGAAGAAAGTAATGATAATACCAAAGGAGGTAAAGATGAAGTACTTGAAACGTATTAGTGAGCAGAGGCAAGAAGATGATTCACTGCATTTGGGGAATAAGAAAGAGAGCAAGCAATGAACAACTAGTGACAGTGGGGTGAGGAAATAAGCAATCTCCTGAGCAGGACCATGAGGAGGGAGAGAATTAGAAACAAGGACCAGGGTCTGGCGGGATTAGGCAGGGACCCAGCCCTAGCTTCACTCCTCTCTCCCATCCGGGTGCTCCTGCTGCTGCCACGCACCTTTTCACCAGCAGAGCACTCAGAAATGCAAGGAGAGCCAGCAAAAGAGCAGTAAATAATTTCAAGCCTCCCAGTCCAGAGGAAAGAGACAAGGGGCTCTCAGAAGATCTGCAGGGCAGGGGGCTTAGAGAGCGAACACATCGTGGGAGCATTGTCATCCGGCTTCATTCCCTGGAGCCATGGGAGCCCAGTGTGTCTCCTAAGTCACAGCTGGTTAGACTGGTTGGATGGGAATTTTCCAAGTCAACACCTTGTTACTCAGGTTCCTTTGGGGCAAGTAACTACACTGGCTGGAATGTAACATCGCTTCTCCAAACGTTGTGACCCTGTGCAGATTCAGAACGTGTGGCAGAGACCTCCATGTTCTCTGCACACAAAGGTATTAGCATGTCAGCTGCTGACTTTTCTGCCAGGCAAATATTATCACTTCTCTTTCATGGAAGTTCAATATCTTGATTTGTGAGGCCTCAGAGGGTTTTGTTGCTCTGTCTTGCCTTTGCCTTCTCCTTTTATTCCCATGTGAATTCAGCAGCTCAAAGCTGCCAGCAAACAACCCAAACCTCAGGGACCTGGCCCAACATTTCCTGCAGTGTGGGAAAGCCTCTAAGTACATCTTTGCATTTTCCCCAGTCGCCTAAATTTAAGATGCATCACCTGCCATGACCATGCCCTCCGCCTTGCCCTGCACTCGTTATACGCAGCAGGCAGATCTGCCTTGCCTGCTTATCCAGGAGCTGCCTCTCTGCTATGTGGCTTGATCTACGTATAGAAGAGGGAGCTCTCCTCAGGCAGACGCAGAACTAAAGCCCTGACATTAAAACAGTTATATAAGCTCTGTGTTAAAGCACTTACATAAGCCACATGCAGCCTCCTGATAAAAAGGCAACTGGCTAGGGGCTGCTCTTTCTCTTCTGACCAACAGAAATCCCCTTGTGCAGGACAGAAGCAGAGAAGAGCTGCTTTGTTGCTGCAGCAGCAAAAGCAAATGGAAGGAATTGGCCTCCTGTCTGCTCAGAGGCTGAGAAACAGAAGGCACTCGTCTCAAAACGCGTGCTAGAAAGAATGGCACATCTGCAGACATAACACTGAGGGGCCCTATTGCTGTCAGCCTTGGAAACAGAAGCTGTTTGTAGCTTCTGGGTTTTAAATGGATTCCTACTAATATGTAAAACAAGTGAGACAAGTAGAAAATGTCAATACCTGTCAGCATAGACAGCAATGTCAAACGATGTCAACAACAGCTCGGTATTGCCTCAGATAATATTAATTATGGACTATATTATAATGTGCCATGTTTAATCAATTTATAATCTTTTCACATCCCTAGTTCATTATAAAGAGGATAACCCCAAATCAGGAAGAAGTAGAGAGAAAAGCAATACAACAGCCTCAGATCATATTGAATGTTTTTTCTCCAAAGCACAAGGCGAGCTGTTAATACCCTGTGCTCCCCTGACAAAACTAAGAGCTGCAAAATGCTGCCTGACACTGCCTTGAGACAGTGTGTGGGAGCAGGGCGCTGGAGCCAGGTGCTCAGGATATGCTCAAAGCTGAAATTCCAAGTCAGAACCTTGTTATTATGCAAACTGTGCAGTCTGAGATGAGTCCTCCTCCAGTTCCAAGCACCAGGCTCAGATGCTGGAAAAAAAAGGAAATCCACACTGGTATATAGGAGTGTATGAGTCAATCAAGAGGTTGTTTTTCCTCCTCTAAATTAATACAGCATGAGCTCTAATGTCTTGCTGCATTCAACATGGGTTGAAAGCTAGTGATGCTTTGCCAAAGCATCCTGAATAGAGCATGCATATCTATATTTTAGTAATTTAAATCCACTGAGGGCACTGAATTTTTCTTTTGTGCTTAGTTCATATGTCATGTAGTCTGTTTATGTTTTCTAGTCTGACATAAAAACATCATTATGGTTGAGAATTATTTGATGATTACTTGTACATTTTAACTTTATAAAGTAGGCCGGAAAAAGCAAAACAACAAAACAGACCGACCTCATTATTTCCAAATTAAGCACCAAAGTCTAAGGAACATAATCTAGTGACCACTGTGAAAGGTTTGGCTGAGGAAACCTTTGTCCCAGGCAGCTGTCACCTTCTGTTTGGTCCAAGTGGCTGAGTATTGCACAGCTACTGAGTTATTGATTCTTCCTTCCTACCATAATCCCTGGGATGCTCTTGTTTTTTTCCCAAAAAAGGGTCCACATGCGGTGGGTGTTTCGCAAGCGGCTGCTGTTTTCAGAAAAGATGTGAAACTAATTCTTGAACTTACTTGTTGCAGCTGTCTGAACATGCCATGAATCAGCAACACGCCCTTCCTGTGTGATTTCAAATGCACTGTATGTTATATTATCCATGCAGATTCTTTCTTTTAATATAGACCTTTGGAATACCACCATTTATCAGCTTGCAACTCTTCACTGCTGGCAGGAGTACCATTTGCAAGGAGTGTGTGGGCATAGGGAAAGGTGAGGACAAGTCTGATGAAGAAACAGACTGGTTGATGCCAGTTGAAACTCCAGCTGGGTAAGGCTGAAGGGGTAATCACTGTATCATTTAAAGGGACTGAGGGCACCACTGTCAAAATGTAAGTGACTGCCAGAGTAAAAAGAGGAGCTGGCTCCATTCTAGACAAGTCCCATGAAACACAGCACCAACAGAATCAGCTGTTTCCAACTGAGTTCTCTCTAAAGTCTTTGGAGAAATTAGCTTACTCTCTAGGCGTTTTGGGCAGAACTGAAGAGCAAAACACTTCCCATAAATTTTTCTCAGGTGCTTTTAAAAAGGCGTGATTAGATACACAATAGTTCCTTCAGATGATCACACATTTGGGACTGCTGCACGGAAGCTCCCCATCACCTTCAAAGTGGAACCAACTTGGCAGAGACTCAGGGGATGCTGGGACACCTGGCCCCTTACAGCACAAGGTCTGAATCTCTAACTCTCAACCTGCAGCAGGACAGGCTACACAGCCCCCACCACTCTGTTTTGCAAAATCTTGTTAACAGGAAACTTGGCCAAGCAATTCATTGCACCTAGTGCAATTCACAATGGTTTCACTGGAGGGGGAGGCCATTTATTTTAACATATGTATGGTTGGCACCAGCCATAACACTGCAAGTGCCTGCATCTAACAGCCAGCTGTCTTCATTTACAAGAAATAATCTCTTCTGTATGATCCCAAGGGGATACTGCTTGTGTCCAAACTTTATTTTCCCTCTTCAGTCTCAGGTCATTCTGGTTCGTTCTTTCTAACTGAGCAAACCACAAAGCTCTCTGACAGACAGGCTCTCAGAGAAGGGGCTTTTCTACTGCACTGTGAGCAACCTCTATTTCATCCTGTTGCACGACACGTGCTTCCTCACACGCCAGATACAAGGCCAAGACCCTGGCCCATCAGTGGGTATTTTGCCATCTTCTTACATCAAGGTAAAAGCTGTTCTGCAGTTCCAGCAACATCTCCTCCTGTTCTCAAGTCAGAGTAATGCTTCTACATGAGGTATTTACTGTTTACTTGATTTGTGGTGCACAGAGAGCAGCTTGCACTTTTCTTTTTGTCCCTGCATTTGCTCTCCTCTTTTTTATACTGCTTTCAAGAAGTTTTATGTCATTTCATTTAATTAAATTTTAGTATTACTCAACCTATTACTTTCCAGTTCATAAGAAAAGTTCATCTAAGGTGTGAGCAGGCATATCACCATTGATTTTTTGCAGTTTATGAAATATCACTCTGTTATGCCAGCAATACCATCCTACTATCTTATCTCAAGGGACAGGCAGAGCATTATGGCACACTCAGAGTGCATTTTATAAGTGGAGAGCAGTCAGCAGGATGCAATTAAGCCAAGTATTACAGTCATGATCCAGAAAGGTTGGCCTGTAAAGTCCTGGTTTGCTGCCATTTTGTTGTGTTAGTCTTCAGATTGAAGTACGTCTTGTGCTTTACAAAGGTGATCCTACATATTCACGTAGGTGAATTCTGTGAGAGTTATCTTTCAGTGTCATAGACATAAAAATTCACTAGAAACTGTTAACTGGTTATGCCTTTGGCATCTTTGCCATCTTCTTCCAAACCCTGTGGACTGGAACTGTGTTACACGAGATCCTGAGCTCCTTACAAGGGGCATACAGGTTGAGAGAAGTGTCTTCCCCCACCTGAAAAGAGCCAAGAAAACGTGAGCTACAAAATACAGATACTCAAGGCTACCTCTGTTTCTTAAGTTTTCAGGATTGTGATTGAAAGCCCCTCAGCAAATCTGAACTAGTGACTTTTGGATGTGTGCCACAGCACTCCTGTTCCTGATCTTGCTTCTGTTCTAAGTTGCCAGCACACATGGGGGAAGCTGGAAGCAAGTTTTTCTTACGTCCCTTTTCCTTACCTGGAGGTGCCAGATTTATTGGAAAATCATTTGATCCTGAACAGACAGCTGCTTCTAGAGACATGCTCTGTATGCTAAATGGGCCATGGAAGCTGAGGTCAATCAGCCTATTACCCATCCCCTATCCATCTCAGCTGGATGACTGCCTCATGCTGAAATCATGGTGAAGGAGTGATCTGCAACATCAGAAGGATTGTATACTAGTTCTCCAAAAGAGCCACTAGTTCTGCTTCTCAGCATTTTTAGCTCCCTCTGAGGCTCTAAACCAAACTGGCCACTCCTCAGGTACTGCCAGAAGACCAAGACCCAAAATGGCAATGGAGAGCAACTGGCTTTCTACTACTTCTACTATTGCACCAGATGTCTGCCTGCTTACCTGAAGCCTGCAGTGCAAAGCCAAAACAAGAAAGAGAAGTCTAGGACTGTATCCTCATGCTCTCTCTTTGATCTAGGATTTTTTCATGCAATTAAAAGCTAAAGAAATTCCCTGTTTGCCGATAAGAGAAAACTCACTTTCAGACAACAGTACCAACACAATCAGAAGGTGCTTTCTGAACAGCATCTTTCATGCCACCATGAATGTGAACAGGAGTAGGATCCAATAAAGATGATTGAGAAACCTGTAGAAAAATGACAGTTTCCTCTGTGGGGCAAGAAATGGCACCATGCCATTTATCCCAAGAGTCCCTGGCAATGCTGCTGCAAACTGAGGTGGGAAGTTCGATTCAAACTCTCACAGCAGGAAATTGCCCCTTCTGGCTGCAGGGTTTTAACGGTTTGCATCTCCTGTCCTTCTCTAGAGAGAATAAAGTACAGGAAAAAACAAAAAGAACAACTCAAGGGTGTTGAGAGAGCCAGCTGATGTCGTTGCGAGGCTGCTCTCCATAATCTTCGAGAGGTCGTGAAGATCAGGAGATGTGCGTGAAGACTGGAAGAGGGCTAATGTCACTCCTGTCCACAAGAAGGGTCCCAAGGAGGACCCAGGTAATTATAGATCCGTCGGTCTCACGCCAGTCTACGGGAAGGTTATGGAGTGAGTCCTCCTGGGAAAAAGCAAACTGGAGCCTGCAATTGGGAAAAGCCAGCATGGATTCACCAGGGCCCGATCATGCTTAACAAACCTGATCCCTTTCTATGACAAGGTGACCCGACTGGTTGATGCAGGCAGAGCAGTGGACATAGTGTATCTGGATTCTCCAAGGCTTTCAACATGGTCCCCCACAGCCTCGTCCTTGAAAAACTGACACGTTGTGACTCGACAGGTGGTCTGTGTGGCAGGCGGGGAACCGGCTCACGGGCCGCACCCAGAAGGTGGTGGTAAATGGTTCATTTTCAAAATGGCAACTGGTCACAAGCCGAGTCCCCCATGGGTCGGTGCTGGGCCCAGTGCTTTTCAATGTCTTCACAAGTGACTTGGATGCTGGGATTAAGGGTACCCTGATGAAGTTTGCTGGTGACACAAAAATAAGTGGGGTGGTTGACACTCCAGAAGGCAGAGCCACCCTCCAGGGAGATCTGGCCAGGCTGGAGGAGTGGGCTGGCAAGAACGTTATGAAGTTCAATGGAGACAAGTATAGGGTCTTGCACCTGGGAACACATAACCCAGGAATGCAGCTCAGATTGGGATCCACCTGGCTGGAAAGCAGAGCGATGGAGAGGGACCTGGGGGTCTTGGTGGACAGCAGGCTCAACATGAGTGAGCAGTACACTGCAGTGGCAAGGAAGGCCAGCAGAATGCTGGGTTGCATCAACAGGGGCATCACCAGCAGAGACAAGGAAGTCATTGTCCCACTCTACTTGGAGCTGGTCAGGCCACACCTCGAGTACTGCATTCAGTTTTGGTCTCCACTATACAGAAAAGATGCGGTCAGGCTGGAGAAGGTCCAGAGAAGGGCCACAAGGATGATTAGGGGACTGGAAGACCTATTGTACAAAGATAGGCTGAGAAATCTGGGCTTGTTCAACCTTGAGGAGAGAAGGCTTAGGGGAGACCTTATTACCATGTACCAGTACTTGAAGGGTGGCTACTGAGAGGAAGGAGACTCCCTTTTCACAAGGAGTCACATGGAGAAGACAAGGCGGAATGGTTGCAAGTTGCTCCAGGGGAGATTCTGGTTGGATTCCAAAAGAAAATTCTTTACAATGAGAACAATTAAACGTTGAAATACTGTCCCAAGGAAAGTGGTGGACTCCCCTACGCTGAGCAGTTTTAAGTCACAACTTGACAGGGTGCTGGGCCATCTCACTTAAACGAATTTTTTAATTTTTTTTTTTTATTTTTTTTTTTATTTAACAGGTTGGACCGGATGATCTTTTACGTCACTTCTAACCTGGCATTCTATGATAACCCTCCTCTCCTAAGGATTCAGCTTATTACAGAAAAATCTGACAGTCAGTCATCCTTTTTTTCTCAGCAGCTCCCAAGCTCCACAGCATTCTCCCTGCCTTCCACATTTCAGAACAGTCCTAGCTATCCTATGCTTCTCTATAACTGCGGGGCCATCCTGACAGCCCCGAGGGGCTTCAAGTCTGCCACCTCTGTTGAGCAAGGCACTTCACCCTCCTCCTTGGAGAATGTAGTTGAGCCTGACAGAAGCCATTACATCCTCTGAGACTTCTGAAGGTGCCACTCAGCCCTGAATGGCACAGTGCTTGCAGCCCCTGTAACAAAACCCCATGCTGATTTTTGGACCAGTGAGATGATCTGGAGTTTGCAGGGCTGGAGGGAAGTAACTCCTTCCTTCTTCTCAACCTGCTGCCAGGCTGCTCTGCTCCAGAAAATCCCAAGGAAAGCAATGGTGCACACCTAAAGCAATGGTGCAGCCTACAGCTCTGGCCCTGTCCAGGAAGAGACACTCTCGCCCCTTCTGTTAATGCACAGCAGCCTCTGCTGGAACAGGGCAGGCAACGGTATCATGCCTTTCAAGATTATTAGAATATAATATGAGGAGATACAAATCTATTTGTCCTATACTACTACAAAGCATAAAAGTTACATAGCAAGCAGCCAGCCTCTGTGCAGGACATGATATAGTGAGGTTTTTCAGCATGCTTTGCTGCTCTGCTTGGGCAAGGGCCCAGGCAGCGCCCAGTGATTTCCCTGAATGCTAGCCCACACAGTGAGACTAACCGGCCACTTGTCCTGTTATCACTGATTTGTGCCAGGTCAGGACCAGTATAGTCAAGACAGCAAGGCCTTACTGAGCCTGCCTGGGTTCAGAGAAGAATTGAGGCAAGGGGCTTGGAGCAAGGAAAGCTTGATGTGACCCGAGTGCACTACGGTGATTCACAAGCAAAGAGCTTAGGGGCAGCAGTTCAAACAAAGTTCATTACTGGGATAAAACCCCTGTCGACCAGTGAGGTGGTTTTCAAAGGCTGTAAGAGAGAGAGTGAAAGCACAAAGCTTCCGTCTCGTTCGTTGTGCTCTTCCCTGAGAAAGGCTTCTCTTCCAGCCTTGCTCCTCAAGATGCTTGTCCAGGAGAGCCGGATACTTGAGATGGTTCTTGCCGCAGTGGGGACGGCAGAGAGCTTGCTTCTGCCGGACCCCCGGCCTGGGTTGATGGGACCAGGACTGGGGAGGGCGGGGAAGACGGGGAAAACCTGCCTTGCCCTGTGGCCACAGCGCTGTGATTTCCGGCGCCGCAGAGCCACCGGCCGGAGAGAGCGCTCCTCGCTAGGTGGAGCTGCCGAAACGAGCACCGCGCTGGCGACCGGCTGCAGCCCCGGGAACTCTCCGGTTCCTGCGAAACCCCCCGGGGCTTCCCGCGACACGCTGTGTCCCTGATTCAGGATTGCTCCCTGCCCTTGCACGCCGATAATGCCTCTCGACGTGCTGTTACGCTGAAACTGAAACGAAACAACCAAGACCTTTCCTTAAAGAAAGTTGTTTTAGGAGGTATAATGCACTCAGTAATTTCCTCTATCGTTTAGTCTGAATTTGCTAATCAATGCAGCCCTGCCAGCTTTTGATGTGATGGAAAATGCTGAAATATTATTTTCTAAAAATCATAAAAATATGCACATAATGATAGCTACTGCTGCCGGTTTTTCCCTCCCAATCCCATTATATCATCAGTTTAACGATTTCCAGTTCCCTGACACTGGACTACCCTGTGCCAACAATTTCTAAGCAAGGCTCTCTCTGCTGATTTCCATGGGAGGCTGCTTAAAGATCAAGCGCAAATGATAGCCTACCATACATATATTTGTCTGGCAGAGTGAAAAACAGACTATACAAAAGCTCTAGCTATGTCAGTTAAATTTTCACACGTTTTTGCTGTTAATGTGAAACCAAAGTAAAGTCGGACATTAACTTTAGCCTCACAGTATACCTGGTTATCTACATCAAGAAAACACTCCCATGAATGCCAGGGTAAGGCCTGGACCTATACCCAGCAACTGCAGCTGTAGGGACACCCACTGACCTGTGTGCTTGAGGGCTCGAACGGCTGGCCAGGGCATGGAGGGTGAACTCCTGTTGGGTCCAAACGAGTATCTTTAACCACACCTCATGTGCACATAGACCACACAGCAGGAAACTTCAGTGCAGCAATGTACAATGGAAAGAAAAAGGAAAGTAAGTTTGGAAGGTTGGTACCTTCACAGCCCTTAGGCAAATATAAATGAGGGAGATGGAGCACCACTATTCCTTGTCCCTGCTGTTACACTTCTGGTCTATGACACATACATTTCAGCATGACTGTTACTATCAGATTTCTGAAATAGTTTCCTTGCCTGGGTCTGGTCAGTCACACGTGTTCAGTCCTCGCGGGGCTCCCCAAGCTCACCTGAAAATGGAGCAGGCCACTGGAAAGAAGGGCCATCTTTACCTCAAGAACTGCAGTTCTTCACAAGCACGAGACTAAAGGGAAATATCTTGTCTGAATGCCATGTTGTATCATGGCCACATGTGTGCTGGCTGCAGCTCACAGCAGCACCACACAGGAATAGACAATTATGTCAATGTTGAGAAATCTATTGTGCACTAATTAGTTAGGATAAATGGAGATCTGGTAATCAGTAATGCCACACAGCTGTTGCTAGCAGGGCTTCAGAGCCAGGGTGGCACAGGAGTGCTGGGTCCACATGCAGCAGACCCGTGCAGCCACATTAAGTAGATATATGTTGTTTCCACACTATAGCATAACAGCAGAGGTAGTGGGCAATCTTTGGAGATGTAAGCTGGGCAAACTTCAGGCAAGAACTGACTGCTGAGAGAGGAGAGGCCAGTGAGGGCAGAGACTGAGCAGGGCCTGGGCCTGGAGTTGAGAGAGGGATTTGGAGCAGGACTGCACCAGGAATGGTCTCTGATTAACCTGTGGATCCTGGACAGATGAATTCTGCACTTGTAATCTTCTTCTCCTGGCTTTTGCCCAGCAGAGGTCAGTCTGGACCAATGATCACAAATCAAAAGTAAAAGTAACTACTCTGGTCCAGCATCAAATATTTTCAGTGCTCCATAAAGGAGAAAAATATTTTGCCTTACTGAGGATATGGAAAATACTTGAACATCTCGTTTAAGAAAAGTGAAAGAAATATTGAAATGGCAACAGAGGTGACAGTAAGCAGCAGCCTGCAATATCCTCCTTGTCCTTGCAGTTGTTTTAAAAAGGCAATGACTGGGTCCTGCTTCCACTCAGTCTCCTAATAGTCTCAGCCCTCTGTTCTCAGTTATTCTGGATACACTTCAGTGTAAATGGAAACAGAAACTTGGTCAGGAAGTGAGGACCACAGTGTTAGAGCAGCACCCATGAGTGTATCCACAAAGTGATTAGAAGCCCCCGGGGAAGGCATAGCTCACAGCATCTACCACTGGCTGGAAAGGGAAAGGTGTTACCCACAGAAACCGTTCCTACATGGTCAGACCAAATAAGTAATGGAAAGCGATATCAGCACTAGGCTGACATCTCCAGTACATCCCCTAGCTAGATCCGGCAGCGATTCATGGCCTCTGGCACTCTAAGGAGTGAACTAGGGGGTCCGCAGTGGGATCACCTGCGAAGCAATGCTTCTGCCTTTGGCTGTCAGCAGAGGTCTGCAGGCAGACACTCCGAGACAAGAACGCTAAAAAGCAGGTGAGGTGTATCAAAAAGCCTGGCTCCCAAAAAATTTTCTGGCCAGTTTTGCCTCTGTTTATCACCTAGCGAGAGAAGACACAGAGGGTGGCATCTCATGTGTGGAATTCTGATGATAACTTTATTATATTTTAGTGTATTATTGGCTTGCAATTTTGTAGTCTTACAAGAAATTTCCGTTTCCACATCTCCATTAAATGTCTGATTCATTTTCTTGGCTCATGGTAATGCCTCGAAGCTACATCACTAAAGAATCAGTGCTCTGCATTAGATAAATATAAGACCGAGTCTGATTAACCTATTAACTATTTTTAATTAGCTTTTACTGTTCTTCAGATATTCCGGCGTTTTGAGGAAGCAGAAAGAGATTGAGAGCCTGCTGGTACTACAGAGCTGTATAGAGCTAGCATATGGACTGAGATTCATCATCATTGGCAGGAGCTCTGCTGTAGGGAATCTTGCAACAACATCACAATTTTTCTGCTGGAGTGAATGTTATAGTGGACATATATGCGACATGAATTATGGACAAGATAGAAAAAAATTAAAATCTTTATAGCATTTTTATGCTCTGTCTTGATTTTCAGTAATCAGATCTTGATTAAGAGTTGGAATTAGCACTCACAACAACATCAGGCTTTCTGGACTCCACTCCTTTGCATCATGTAGGGCAGACGACAAATGATTCAGTGGCTTTACAGTGCTGCTGTAACAAAAAGGTGTCTAAATACCTATCCACCACTTTAAGAAAGTAACTGCTTGGTTGCTTGTAATGAAGAACATATGGTAATAGCAAAGCATTTTATTTGCTAAATAAAACAATTACTTTATTTAGTTCAGACAGACCCCTCTCTAGGTCACAATGAGTTCCCAGAGCAACTGCTGGATCAAGATGGGGTCCCTGACTTCTGTCCCCACTGCTGAAGGGCTGAAAGAGCCCTGGGCTGGGTAGAGCTGACCTAGCCCTCCCGTGGAGGCACCACCCTAGGCACACCTGGACATCACAGGTGGCACCATACAGTTCGGGTCTCCGTCCAATCAACTGGAAGAATATCTGCCCTTGCTATATGGTTTAGTGGTAACTTGGTAGTGCTAGGCTGATGGTTGGACGTGATGATCTGATAGGTCTCTTTCAACCAAAACGATTCTATGCCAAAGCACTCCGGACCTTTTAATTTTAGGTGTTCTCATGGTTGTTTTGGTTTGGTTTGGCGGTGGTGGTGTTGTTACGGGTTTTTTTCTCCTTTCAAAGATGCTAGGATCATTTCAGACAACAGGAATTTCAGAGGCGCAGCTGCTCCAACGCTCGTACTTCCTAATCCTCGAATGAGCAAACAAGTAACTATGGCTTTTTCTGACAAGTCTCCTTTGTGTACCTCTTAATTAATCTTTTCGTCGCCTCTGTTCTGCGTGACCGGGGTCCCCAACGCACCTCCAGCCCTTCCCTGTCGCCGCCCCTGTCCCACCGCCTCCTCCAGCCTAATATCCCTCGCTGCCCGGGGACCCTCCGCACCCTCGGCCCTTGCACCTCCGGGGGCTCTTCAGGCTTCTTCCCCGGGCTCAGCGTGGTTTCCGCGGGAGCTGCTCTTTTCTGGCGGCTTTGCTTCTTTCAGGTGACTGCTCAGCCCCTGCCCTTAGCTGCCCCGTCCCGCAGGCTGCCTGCTCGCTCTTCCCCTCCACCCGCATCTCTCCCCTCGTTCAGCGGCTACTCACTCTTATGATTTAACTTCGTAGTTGCTTTATCTGCAATAAGGCGATGAAGCGCTTGTGATAAGACTTAGCGAAGCCGATGAAACGCAGCCAGGCATTAACAAGCAGCACCTGCAGCGGGCGCGGTCAGGACCCGCGTGTGCTCAAGGAGTAGTTTGGCTGTGGCGTTTTCAGTCTGCAGTTTGTTCACTCCCTTACTGAAGTTTGTTATTGGGGTGGGTTTTACTCCCATAGCTGCCTTGGGTGCTCACGGTGCTCCCCATCCGCTGCTCAGATGCTGAGTGGCACCGCACAGCTCCAGGCTGCCGTCTGAGTAACTTTGCCTGCCTACGGCTGTACTTAAGCAAAAGAGAAACTGAGTATGGAAAAGGAACTAAATATAAATATTTTCAAATATTTCTGCGTGACAGTTATTAAAGACACAGAAAGGAGGTAATGTTGACGGCTGCTTTTGAACCCGAACTATTTCTCAAACACGGGCCAGCCTTTTTGGTGCTATCTCACCTGTGATTCCTTCTTTTAGGAAAGAAGTGGCATGACGCGGCCCCCAAAGGAACACTCTTTTTCAAGATGCCATCCATTCATTACCGAAGGAAGGAAGGTGAAGCGGTTACTGCGGGAGAGACTGTTTTGTTTTGCCTTCCGTGGAGAACAAACCCGGAGGTGCTGAGCAGTGAACCCCCGCTTTGTTCGGGAAGGGAGCGTGGAGCGAGTGAACAGCCGGTGCCGCTGCCGGCGAGACGCAGGCCCGAGGGGTGCTGAGCACGGTACAGGCACCGGCGGCTGAGCGCAGCAGCCGCGGCTGGGAAGGGCCCGGGCCGACAGGACCGCACTGCAGAAGCAGGCAGAGGGCGGCCAGATCCGTTCCTGCGGTCTCAGCCCCAGGTTCCTTCCGTCGCCAGCGCAGACCAGCGGCTGAAGCTGCTGCCAATGCCGGTGGCCGCCACTGGCAAAGTCCCCTCGGGGCGCTCCGAGGAGAAGGCAGAGAGGGCCTGGGGCAGAGGGAGGATTCCCTGTCCGAGCCCACACAGAGCTGTGTCCCAGACCACAGCCTCCACACCGTCCCTTCCGCAGGCGGGAGGAAAAGCAGCTTTACTGGGTGCTGGCCACTCAGCGAGGCCGCCCCGCTTCTGCCTCTATGCTTCCAAATCCAGTTTCATTGTTTTACCCCCAATTAAAATGCCGATTGGTCACCTTCAGAGGTAGGCTCCCCTCTTCCGCACGCCCGCTGCCCGAGCCAAGGCTCGGTGCGCCTGGGGCTGCGGGGCCGGCGATGCGGGGCTGCCGTCGCCGAGCGCTCGCTGGCTCCACTGAAACCGCCAGGAAAGAGCTTTTGGGGGGTTACTTTTAAAATATTTAAGAAATATTCTAAAGATTAGGAAAAAAAAAAATCAGATCCGGAGACTTAAATGCGAGCTGCTCGGAGGCACAGTTTGTGTGGCCGTTACAGCGAGGCAAGATCCTGCTCTACGCGCCCGTTCTCCGAGTGTATTTTTTTCGCGGCTTTGTAAATTAAACTAAAACAATTCCGAAAAACAGAGGTTACTTAGAAACAAAAGGAAAGCTGCAGGTCGAGGATCAACATGCTTCCGCATTATCTAAGATACGTAATTCCAGAAAAAAAAATTTAAAAATCGAAATTCTACGCCAGCCCCTTTTTCCACGCTCGAGGACATAGAGTTCCCCCAGACACACACACCCGGGCACACACAGTACAGGGTAAAAATTGTTTAGGGTAATTTTGCACGGCTCTTCTTTCTGTTGGACGCTCTTTAGAGGCCACAGGGGATTTTTTTTTTCTTTCCGGCCCCAGGCGACGAGAAGCGCCGCGAGCAGCCGGCGGCGCTGGAGACGAGTATCGAGGGGTTTTGTTACCCCGGCGCCGAGTACATCACCGGCCAGTGGCTGGGCGGGGGCGGGGGGGGCGAGGTCCGGCGGAAGGAGCAGGCAGTTCAGACATGCAGCGAGTGCAGAGGGCACCCACGCGGGTCCAGAACCGTGTGGAGACGGTCCGGGTCAGGCCGCGGCGCCCGCCACCGGCTCGCTGAGGCCGCATGCTACAAGCACCGGGACAAGCCCGGCCGGGGCGAGAGCGGCTCCGCTCCCCGCAGTCGTTCTCGGGGCACAGAGACAGAGGGAGGATGGAGAGAGAACAAGGAAAAGAGGAATAGAGTTGCGGGAAAGCAAGCAAGAAAGCAAGCAAGAAAGAAGAAATAGAAAAAAGAGGGAGCGAGGAATGTGCAGAGAGAGAGAGAAGGAAGAGGAAAAGAGATTGAAAAATGCAATGAGAGGAGAAAGAAAAAAGAAAATTAGATAAAAGGAAAAAAATAATACAAATACAAATAAAGTCTGAAGTGAAAGGGGAAATAAAAAAGCAAAAGACAAGGCAAAGCAATGGAAAAAGAAGAGATAAAAAGAGAGGAAAGGTCTGGAAAAAAATAAAAAGAAAGGGAAAAGGGGAAGGGAAAAGGGGAAAGGAAAGAAAAAGGAACGGCAAAAGGAAAGAAAAAAAAAAGGAAAGGAAAAGGAGAGCGGAAAGGAAAAAAAAAAAAATGGAAAGGAAAAATTGAAAGGAAAGACTAGAGGAGAAGCGAAAAGAGGGGAAAATGAAAGAAGCAGAGAACAGAGGGAGCACGGCGAGCCCGAAGTTGGAGGCAGGGCGGGCGCGGCGCGGGTGGGCAGGGCCGGTCACCGCCCCG
>VWZK01012986.1:0-21583 GCA_013396935.1 Baryphthengus martii | reverse complement strand
TTTTTTTTTTTTAAAGTAATAATAAAAAAGCAAGCTGAGTAGGTTTTTATTTCGCTTGCGGCTTAGAGTACGTCAGTGCCAAGAGGAGAGAGCGAGCCCTGGCGCTGTGCGGCTCCCTCGGCGCTGCTGCTCGGGCTCTCCCGCGCCGGGGTGCTCGGGGCTGCCCATCGCCCACCAATTCCCCTAATTTTTTCCCGATGCGTTATAAAAGCAGGAACGGAGAGGCCAGGCGGCTTCCTGAGTGCCGACTCGGCTCTGCCGGCTCTCGCCGTTACGATTTCCTCGCGTTTTGTGCGGCGCCATGGTAAACAAATGAAAACACAGCGGGGCCAGGACCGCCAGGACGGTGACCATCCGCTGACAGCTTTGAGCTCGGTCGGAGGCAGCAGAGCCCAGCTTGGCTGCAGCGGTCGGGGGGTCCCCGCCTGGCTGGGGCCGCCTTCCAGCTCGCAGAGCCTTCCGCCGGCGGCCGCTCCGCCGCCGCCGCTCCCGGCGACTAGCTCGGAGAGCATCGGCTCCCCTCATGGGTACCAGAGCCCTCCCGGTCCCTACGGGCAGAGCTCAGCCCAAGCCCGCGCCCTCCCGGGTGTCCCGGACTGCCATGAGCAACGCCCGCTCCAGCGCGCCCCGTTCCCTTTTTCCAGTTGACTGCAGGACCGAGTGAGTGAGGCTTTCCAGTTAATTTACTTCTGCACAGAGACCCAGCTGGGCACCAGTTGAAGTTGGCACCGTCAAAGTGGAATCGCAGGGAAAAAAGCCCAGCTCTGATCACTTGGTTAGGCTGATTTTGTCTGGAACGTTGGAGAAAAGAGCAGGCTATTCACATGAGCTCACTGCCCCCTTTTTTTGGGGCAGGTTTTGGAAAATAAACGCAGCTTGGAGGAGAGGCGCAGCCTTTCAGGAGACGAGTTTTTAGGAGCCTATCCAATAACTAACCTCAGGATCGCTGCCATGGACATCGCAGGGAACAATTAAGAGACAAAATGTCAGTAGGCTTCATGGGGCATGAATCCCCGCTGTGCATGGGGCCCGGCCGAGATCAGCTGCGGTTTCATTTCAGTTTTTTAAACACGTAGAAGGTTGTTGTGTGACTGTGTAAACTCACGGATAACGACGTTGTAGAAGTACTGCACTACCATGTCTACAGAAACAGGCGGGCCAGCAGAGCCACTCACCGGCAGCCGCCTTGCACTCGGGCCCGGCCCGAAATCTCTACAGGGAGTAAGCAGCCGCGCACACTCGGTAGGAGCGGCGCGTGTCGGCTGCGCGGCCGAGTACCGACGCGGGAGGTCCTCGGCTAAGCGGTGAGAGGTCACCGCGGACTGGCCCCGACAACTCCCTTCGCAAACAGCTCTTGCTTTTCCTTTCTGTCTATAATAGAACCCTTGGGTTTAAACCTCGCTCCCTTCCACGTGCTTGTGAGGGATTTTCTGGTTTAGGAGAAATAAAGGAGGCTCTTTCGGGGTTTGTCCTGCCTCGATCCTTGCCATGTGCCTTCTCTGTGGCGCAGGGAGATACCGCGGGAGAAATTCCTGGATGCCGAAAGCATCCTTTCCGCTTTTCCAACTCCACTGCCTTACCGAGCTACTTCGCAACGGAAAGCTGCTGCGATCCCTCTCCGATCCCAATGAAAATCAGCACGGGCGGAGGAAACTTTTTCTGCCTGCAGAAAGACACCAGACGCAGGTCCCTGTTTTGCGCTCTGCAACAGCCGTCGTCACCAGTGTGCTTCGGAGAGGGATGGAGAAATGGGGAGAGGGGAGCATGGGAACGGAAAAGAGGACCGGCGACCAGCTCCGTCGGCCGTACTCCGGTTCCAGCTGGCAGCTGCTGCCCACGGGAGACATGCATACGGCTGCCGGACATAAGAACGCGGGCAGAATCCGCACCCCCATGTCACGGCGCCCCGAGCCCAGGGTTCGCCCNCACCCCGCACCGCACCCCCGCACCCGCCGGCCGCCCGGCAGCGGCTCCGCGCTCCAGCAAACATGATTTATAAGAACAAAGTTATTTTTACCACAACGACCGGGGCATGCAGCGCCCCAGCGCTCCGCATCCCCCGGGCGTTTTACCCCTGTCCGATGGCCCGGGGCCGCGAGGCCAGTCGGTGCCCGAACTACCCTCCGGGACCAGGGGGCTGCGGGCAGCGCCTGGCGCTGGCCCTGCGGCAATAATCCGTTGCCGCACACCGAAGTACATCCCTGTAATAATGTCCTCGATCATTTATTAAAACTCATGTCAAGTGAGCCCATATAATTCATCTTTATGCAAATACATCAATGTCCAGCCATTAGTGTATTGCTCGTTTTTTTTTTATTAAAGCGCATTCTTTTTAATTCCGCTCAGTAAAATAAAAGCCCCATTGCTCAAGAATTATAGCAACTATTAGAGTAACATATGGGCAACATGCACTCAGAAAATAAAAAATCAACAGATAAACTGGCAGGGTCACAATGGGGAGGAAACACTTAACAAAATGGCAACGGTGTAATAGATTTTCCTCCTGCGCACCCGGCGCTGGGGTGTCAGAAGGAGCCCGCGGCACGATCCCGGGGAGACCCTGCCCGGAGCCTGGAGCCTGGAGTCATTCCTGCCCGTCCCCATCTCCTTCTCCGCGGGGGCTGCGGAAGTGCAGTCCTGCCCCACCAACACGCACCTTCGCGCCGCACGCCCTCCTCTTCTCGGCTCCCTTCAACGATATCGCGGATTTAATGAGAGAGTTGCCCACATCCTCATCACCCCAGCATGGTAATTGAGCAGATCTATTAACTTGCTACACTAGATTTGTTTAAAGAGACTATTACACAGTCATTTAATCAATTTGTTACACTGGAGGTCCTGACTTATGAGACACTTGCCGTATGATTCCTTAATGACTGAATTAATTTGTTTTAATAAAACCAACATTGTGTACAAGCACATTTCGAGAAATGTAATTTTGGAGACGGAACAGTCCAATGCTTCATCTGATTAGGTCTTTTCTATGGTTTATCAGAGTCGGGAGTTGCCGTCATAAACTACATGTATGGAGTATTTTTCTTTTTTATAGTGTCATTAATTTAATATGGATCATTAGTTCTTTATACACATGCATGTTCTGACAAATGTAGCCAATGAATAATGCACCTAATGTGTTTGGGCTCAAATGCATCACGCCATAAACAGAAACTGTCGCCAAAAAATAATAAAAATAAATAATAATAACAACAATTAATATCATAGGCGTCCCGTTCTCTCCCACCCGGCGCTCAACGCCGATTTTACAGCAGGGGAACCGGGGCGCTCCACCACCGCGGCGGCATCGTCAGACCGGTCTCACGACAGAGGGAGCGCAAATAGATTTACGGTAAATTAAGGTTATTCCGAGAGCAAGAGTAGAACAAAAAAATCGGTTTTGCTCCTGATGGAAACTGACGTGTGAGGAATAATTGTAAATAAACACGAGGGTTCCCAAGAAAAGGAACTTGATGGTATCGATTATGCAAAATAATCGCCACATTACAAACGTTAATGTACTATGTTAATGTACTACAAATAGCCAGCATTTAAAGTCCGACTTTGCGCAGTAGAAGGAAGGAGAACCCTCGAGAAACGCGTCGGGAACCGGGACGACAACAGCAATAAAAATTAACGATGATAATATCGCCAGTGATGATGGTAAGAACACCCTCCCGCCGTCGGAGCCCGCTCGGTGCCCGGTGGCAGCGGGACTCCCACTGGTGCGGCACGGTCCCCTGGGGCGCGGCGGAGCCGCCGAGGCAGAACCGATGCTGCGGTCCGAGGGGCTGTGCGAGAGCGCGGCTCGGCTGCGGGCAGCGCGGAGTTTCCGCCGTGTCGTGGCCGGGAGGGAGACAGCGTCGGTGCTGCCGCAGGCTGTGCAGCCTCACAAGGAACACATTGGGGAGCAGCCGGGTGTGCAGGCGTTAGGAGAGAAAACGACTTCTCTACAGAACGTCCTAATTTCAATCAGAGGAGACGTCTGAACAGATTATTTTCATCTAAATTCTTATATGATGCTTTTAAAATTCTTCGTCCCGACAGTGTGCTTTTAAAAGTGATTTTCATCAGTGACCTTGTGATCCAGGAATTCAAATGGGCACCTACTCCTTTTTACATACAAACACGCATGTATATCCTGGTCACCAGTAAAGCTCAGCTCCAAACGTGACACTGCTGCTACCACGGGAAACTCCTGCCCCCGAGTAGCCATAAGGGCGGCGACCGGCCTCATGTCTTCCTCTGAGAATGGTAACACCACAGAGAGGCATGATATCATACTGTCCTCTTGCACACAGCAGAACTTAAAAGGAAAACCCGAAGAGTCTTACTGCTGAGAAAGTATAACGAAAAGGTGAAAACACATCTTCAGAGCAGTTTTTCATCCTCCTCACACAGCTTCTCACAGATAGGGTTGCCCTTTATCTTCAAAGCTACATCTACTATCCTCTTTAAAAATGCACCAGCAATGAATGCGGTAGGTGTATCTGAGAAAATGGATTCGACCTTTTGCCCATCTTAACAGATGCTGCTTCTGACTATCCCAAAAAGCTTGTTTAAAGTTAACAACATTAAGTACTCGAGGTCACAAGGCCGATTCAAGGTCATTTTCATTTTGGTTTAAGGTTAATTAGATCGCTACGTTCAAGTAAGAATAGACTACACTCAACTTTAATAAGGACAGACAGGTTTTTTTATATACCTCTTAACTGCTCCCTTTATGATAAGGATATAGGATATATATCAGGGAAGAAATCTTGCTGTCAGTTCCACAAATCGAGTTACAGGAGCTCCTCCGGCTTTGCACAGGTAAGGCATAAATGCAGCGCTTGGTCCGTTTTAATTCTTTTTTCATTTGTGAGGTTGGGCATTGGAGTGTTCCATTAGTTGTTTCCCTGCCAGAGACCCTGGGCTTGCTCTTTTTTTGCTTTGAGGAACACTACCCTTGATGTCCAAATGTGCACAGTCGAGGTGTGATCATTGTAGCCACTGGAACTCACGGACAGAAAGGTACTTGATGTTCAGATGCCAACTCACAGATCCAACAAGCCTCATCTGAAAAATATCACAATATTGTGCTTACAAGAGCTGAACCACATAGGAAAGTAATTTCTGATCTGACAAGTGTTACTGGATTTTCATAACACTTTGCACTCTGCACCATGGCAAATCCATTTTTTTTTAAAAAAGATTTTATTTTTTTTTAAAAAATGAATCTGGATAGAAGAGACAATGGAAACGAGAGACCCTGGTTCAAGCCTGATTATCTCTTCCGAGGAAAAGCAAAGACCTGTGTTTCTTTCCTCCCAGGCAATCTCCCTGCCACTGGGCTGCAGGTTGCTCTAGTGTGGACTTCTCTCTGGATGGAGCTGTTCAGCTTTGAGTCAGTAACTACATCAGAGCTAAGCAGAGAGGTCGGATATCCCTTCTTTTCCAGGTAAATACCCTTGCTGCTGGGCCTCTAACTAAACACAACTCTTAACCCTTATCTCTTCCCCAACTGGATGTGTAATTCCAGTCTCCTTTGGAGAAACTTTCTAGGAGACAACTTAATCCAGATTATGGTTTCTAGAGGAAAGATGTGGCTTGACAGGTATTTTTCCAGCAAAATCTGTTTTGTAATGAAAATTCCTAATCACTTCGGCATTTAAAATTGTGCCATGACACCAGGATAGAAATAAGGGTTTGTAGTGATTATTAGGCTATGGGTATTGGACGAATCACCGACATGCAGGGATAACGGTTTGACTTACATTCCCAATACTACATCTGCCAGAACAATTGCCCAAGACTGCCAGCATTGGACATGCTCTAAATCTCTCACCCTGACTTACCTTAGAAAGGTGGCTGGAGACATCCCAGGGTTGAGAGATACAGAGACACAGCAAGGTGTCAGCACACCAGGCAAGTCACTAGAGGGAAATAAGTGAAGAAGAGGGAGCTGGAGATCTTATGTGCCAGACAGAACAATGGAAAACATGAATTCCTGGTTCACAGGACTTGCTCTCTAATGTTATTTTCAGCTTAACAGTAGGGAGTATGAATGGCACAATAATACCTAGTGAGGTACACACAAAAAGAACAAGCAGAAACCAGACCCTTCTTAGCGTACTTCTGGGTACCAAAGCTATCTACTGAAATCAGGATTGGGTTTTTCACTATTTATGATCAGTGAAAGGGTTACATTTATTCGATAATTTATTTATAGTGAATAATTCAATGAGTTTTATATGGAAGAATTTCATTTGCTTGGATGGTTCACTTGGATGTCAGTGAATCTGCATCACCACACATTTTTCAGAGAGCCTTCACTTTCTAAATTTGGTGGTTCTGCTACTGAAGTTACAACACAATTACCAAGTTCAAGCTTTTTTTTTTTTTTCTGTCTCAATACAGTGATTTCAGACACTCATAGTTTCCAGATCACAACATATAACATCAACAGGAGAAAGAACTGCTCTTGTAGCATTTTATGGGTTTTGTCCTGTATTTTTCAATGTATTGCTTTATTCTTGGTACAGTCTGCTGGTCCCCTGCTACCATTGCATGCTACATCACTGTTTGCTTGCACTCTCCTCCCACAACCACCCACTGGATCTCACCCCAAGAGTGTTCACACAGCCCGCAATTGTCTGTTTGCAGGCCCTTTGCAGAGGAGGGTTAACTCCCAACAGGGTCATCCACCTTCTTCCCCAATACTTCCATCAGGACTAATGCAAACAAGTGCTTGCCCCACTTCATACTTTCCCTATAGTGCAGGTGATTCAGACACAAATCACAGACTGCACCTTCATTGCACTTTTCCTTCCCAGTCACTGTAGCTTATCAAGAAGCTCACTTCATTACTCATCTTTTTAGTGAGATGATGTCTCTAGGCAAAGCTCCTCTGGTAGAGGAGCTCTGTGGATCATCTTCTTGCTCACATGCTGAGGAGGTACTTATAGAAAAATGTACTATTTCTTTTTTGGTTTTAAGCATTTTTTTTCACAATACAACGTTTTCAAAAGTCTCACTAACTCACATACTTCAAAAAAAAAGATAAAATTAAGCCTTGTAATGGACAATTGTGTAATAAATAAATAAAGAAGCTGAGAAGTCGTGAATCTGATTCCCTGCTAGGAGAAACTATCCATGCTCTGTCATGTCACCTGCTGAGGACCTCGGCAAAAGTCTTTTCTCTGGGCTGACAAGTTCCTGACCAGATACTCCCACAGTATCTTTCTAACTCTGGCAGAATTGTGTCTTCCATTGGAAAAAAATTGCCCAGGTCTACTACAGGTGTATAAAATAGAGATAAAAAAATATGTAAAATAAACCTTTACCATCTAGGCATACCTCTGTGGGCATCTTCATTTGAATAGTTGTTAATTGCTGACATTACCTACGGAGACCACCAGAAAGTATGTCAGCGGCCCTGCTCATAACCCAGTTGAATACCTGACTATTCAAAGTACTCTGGAGCTGCATGAATCAGAAAGAAAACAGCTCCCCCTACCCATTTTATTAGAAGGCAATAAAATCTGGTGGTGTCTCATTAAATTTAATGAGCCTTCATAAAATAATCATAACACTGTGGTGGTAATGAAAAGAATAACTATGATGGTTAGTAAATAAACCAGCAAGGGTGGTACTATTAAATGCCCCAGATACCTACCACTTATCTAACAGGTAAATAACTCTGAATTATGCTACCTTACACTCCTTTGTACCCGCTGATATCTTCTTCTATAACGATTTTAAGGAATTTCTTTCCACTCTTCTGATATGGCATCAGTGTGTTTGATGCATTGCCATTTGGTTTTACAGTGCTAAGCTGTACGTGTAAAACTCTGAACAAATTAGTGTATAAATATCCTTAAAAAACAGGTGCAAATTTCTATGTGTGGCCATGGGTTCTGTGTCTTCCCATTTCTGAAGTTTCTTTTAAACTAGCCATCACTTCTGAAAATGTCACCACAGAATTTCTGGGACAAAATCCTCCTTTGGTATAAATCAGCGCTATCCCATTCTGTACATTCTCTAATCATGGTAACAGCTGTAGGCACTAAGATTTAAAAAGGTGGCTCAAAGTCCAAATCTTTCTTACCTGGCTCATGCACGTCACAGGAATAAAAAACTTAAGCTACTTATGGGGTAAACTCTACTGAAAAGTTATGACTGCACATCAAAAAGCAAGAAGAAGGACTTAGTAGAGGCTACCATAAAACTCCAGAAGATGGCTGTGGGAAATGCAAAAGTTGCATTTCACCTGAAATGGTACAAGGAAATGTTTCAAACTGGTGAGACTATGCATGGGAACAAATGAGGAGGAACCGATCTGTGGGCTTATTTCTATACCTGTGATTCCTTCTGAGATTCCTCTTGCTCCTACTGAGGTCACCTGTAGGATTATTACTACTTCAGTTGCTAAACAGACATTACATGGGGGTGCAATGTACCAGAGCAATTTTACAATATCTGCAGTGCTTATCTCTGGATTTAACTGTGGAAGTCAAATACAAATACTGAAGCCTAATCTTTATCTATGTTTTACATGAGTGCATCATACAGGATCCAAAAGAGGCTGAGCAATAACAGGGAACAAGTTGTTCTCTATCATGTGGACCGTTTATCAAGAGATGACTGTTTCCTTGAAACTCATAACTCTCATCTCCTGAAAGGACTTCAAACATGTTTGTGTGCTTCTCTTTTGAGACATGCCATGTACAAAACTGGACTATGAGATTAGTAACTTTTGTTCCCTGAAACCGGCACGATGGCCAGCTTCTCAGGTCTCTCCCAATTCAGACATCTTGTACTGTCCTATGCAAATCAGAGGCAGTAGAAGTATAACCTAAAAGCTTCTTGAGGAGACAATATCCAAGAAACTCCACTAGATCTTATTCCCCACTTATTAGCTGGCTGCTTCTTTCCTGCTCTAGCTGAAGGGGATACAAACCTTCCCTTGTTGTGGTTTTGCCACTCCCTTATCCAAGAGAAAGATGAGCAGAGTTGGACTGTTCCATGGCTCTGCTCTTTCCGCACTCTCACTGTGCGCTTCTAGATTTTTCTCTCCCATATAGCTGTGAGAAGAGGGAAGATATCTGCGGTTCCTCTGAAGATGCAAAATGATGGCTCCCCAGACAAGGTCTTATCTCCCGATCCATAATTCATGTCTATCAATTTAAAGTCAGTTCCAGCTTTAAGCTCTAGGAGAGGTACAAAAAGGCACTGATTGCTGGCACTCTTCTGCATTTTGTAGGCACTGACCACCAGTGATAGATCTCTGAGAAGCTAGGTAACGGGGTGAGCATATACAAATTAAAACGCTGCTGTTTGTTTCTGTGAAGTTCAATCTAGAGGCATTTCAGTGAAGTTACTTTAGTACCACCTCATGCTCCATAGAGCTGGACTGTTGGGTTTGCTGTATGGCTGCAGACTGTGCTTCTGCAGGTGGTTGGCATTTCTTTTCTGAACGTTTCCAAGGTGACAGTCGCTCATATATGGAGCTTTCTAGATTTTGGGCAGCAAGACATGCCAATAATGCTTGCTCTATGATGGGACTCAACATGGGAGTACCGCACCATGCACCTCTGGGCACAGGCCTCTCCTCTATGAGAGGAGATCTTTGTAGCAATGTAGTGGCATGGAAAGTGGTCTTAACAGTGAGCCCTTTGGGTAACCCAGAAGCCATTTCTTACCCATTCGCTCATTATTGTTATTTTATGGCAGAGGGTGTGCAATTTTTGTTGAATTATAAATATTGCAGATTTATTTTTCCTTCCCCCTGCCCAGCAGTTCCCAAAGATATATAAACCCATAGTGTGATTGCTCCCTGATCTAGTTGAGGTGATGAAATGGTGCCAAAACTCTCATTGCAATTTCATTAACATATTCATGAGTCGCACTTTTGCAGTGTTGCAGAAACAACACAAATTGGTTTGTGAATTGTGAACTCCCCCTTCTTCACTGTTGTCCTCGTCTTTTTCTTGAGAATCACAAATTGCGGATTAGCAAGGCAAGTGTGTTTGGGTGACTCTGGGACATGACCACTGAAGTTTGTTAATGTACCTTTCTAGTTTTCACTGTAAGTTTTCCCCCTTGCCTGGCATTTGTGTGTGCGTGCTCTGTTAATGGAGGAGAGAGAAGCAAGGCAGTTGCAGAGTTGCTGGATCTGCTATCCCAGCCAACCCACTTCACTACCACAGCTACGTTTCCTCACCAGTAATACTGACAACCATGTTACTTGCAAAATGATTAAATGCAATGGGCACAGGTAACTCCCATTTTCAGATGAAAGGTACTAAAGAACACAAATTGTTCTTATCCGGTTTAGAAGCAAATGTGTCCTGTGTAAGAGTGCAGCAGAATCAGCAGAACCCTCCCATAGCAAAGTCTCTCTCCCCTTCCCTGCCAGTTAGTACAAATCTCCAACACCGCTGTCAAAAAAGGTGTCAGCTTACTGGGAGAAATTCCCCTCTTCAAGGCTGAAAGGCAGGTGGGTACAGGCCAGTTGCAAAGATGGCAGCTGTTGCGGAAAAGGCTGCAGCTTTTACAGGGCCATTGCTGGGCTCCTTGGAGGGATTACTTAGCACAGTTGCCATGTAGCTTTGGCAGGTGTAGATGTCTGTACCAGCCACCCGGTCACTGTATGGTTAGTAGGATGCCATATGGGGGATGTGATCTGAAATAAAAGTTACCTGATGCAATGGAAAACATTATTCCACTTCACTCTAGGACTGTATGAAACAGTAAGGAAAAGACCACATTGTAAGAGCACATAGAGAGGTTGTGTCAGATGAGGATGATTATGTCATCCTGTAAGCAATGTGATGTTAATGACACAGGAGTTTGACTGGAACGAGAGCTTGAGAATCATGCAGAGCACCAGGTGTCGGGCACCCCTCTGCCTATCCCGAGAGCCTAGCACCATCTGGGGCTACCAGTGACTGGGAGCTGGGACACACTCATGAAAGGTCTTCTCTGATCCACCAGCAAGGTGTCTGACACTTAGCGGGGGACATCTGCAACTCACAGCTCACAGGATGGTTTGTGTTCACAAACTTCAACAGAGCCTGAGGTATGGGTCTCCCTATGGCTTGTTGGTCAGTTTGGATGCTGTAAGCTAAAACTGGCAGATTAGAGGGGAAAACAAGTCTGCAGATGACACACCAGCTCCTGCCTTGTGCTGAGTCACTCCAGCAGTACAGTCATTAAAGCACACTGGAGTACGGTACACACTCTGAGCACACGTGCTTGCAGCTAAATTTCAAAATAAACCAGCAGCTTTTAAATATGTTCCACTCTAACTGAACATCCAGAGATTGGTCAATTTAGCAGAAGCTGTGATTAAATCTCTTACAGGGAAATTAATCTTGTATCCAAGGTTATTCTGATACTCTGTTTCTGATACTCTGTATCCAAGGAGCTCCTGAGCTTCACAGTGGGTGCCAATGAAAAAGGGGAGGTGGGAATGATGTTTCTGGAGGGCTTCTCACAGCTAACAGTCCTCTTCTGTGCAACCCAGACCTGTTATGAATGCCAGATATGACATACAGTTGAAATGGCAGACTTCCACATAGTGCTTGATTTAATTTTTCCTTGGAAAGATCACTTCAGACTCTCATTGTTCACATGAAATAGTGAAACATTACTGATTTAATTAGAGCTCAGTTTTTCAGTCTGTGCTTTCCATATTGTTGAAATTGCATTTAGCATGGGACAAAACTATCAATACATAAAGTAATTTAAAAGACACAGCTATAGAATATATTCTCTTCCTCTTTTCCTTTGCCAGCTTCAATTCACTGCTCAATTTAAGTATGGAAATAATGTTTGTCAAAGATTTTCTGACACATGAATTTACAAAAAAAAAAATCAAAAAAAAAATCAGGGCATCTCCTGCTTGTACTCCTAAACCATTTGTGGTACAATATACAGATAATCCAACCTACTGCTGAAAATAAGGTTTATGCAGTTATATTCGACTACTTTGCTTCACTTAAAACTTGGTATTTTCTCATATTTTCTTTCTCCTTGAACTGACAAAGTGGATTGGGCAGGCCCTAGCTGACAGAAATAACTGTTGACTCCTGAGCTCTCTGAGGTTTTTCCACGAGGACTGTGAATTAAATTTAGGGAAAACAGGAGATCGGTTTGTGAGAGTGCCATACATCCCTGAGGGTACAGCAGAGCAGAAAGTCCCACTGCTAGGCCCTAAAGAAGGACAAGAACCTGTCAGGGATCTGACAGCCAGGATCTGGTTTGCTCCAGGCAATACTCCCACCAAAGAGCCAAATGAACACAATCAGAATCATAACTTCTGTTTTTTGCTCATTCAGGAAAAGGCCTGAAATGTAGTTTTTACCATTCAATTAATAGATAGTTCTTTCACTGGTAGTGCAGATGAGAAACCACTTCAGCACACTGGCAGCCCGGGAATGGATACTCAGCTCTTCAGTAAGACAGCTGGCAGCAAGGGCCAGTGATTTGTCTCAAGCCCTACCAGACAACCAAGGCAATTCTCTCACTTTTCTAGCACGTATTCACACACAAAGTGTGTTACATCTCAGCTTGAGTCACATGGGCTGAAAACTGAAATAATCCCCCTAACTTCACTAGTGTAAGTGAAGTGAGTCCAAATGAGGAAGAAAAACCCCAAGATGTAAAATTTTTCAAATCTTACACCCTTAATTCAAGAGTATAATCTGGTCACATAAAACATCATCTATAGTGTGGCAAAGCCAGTTTGTTTAGACAATAATTTATCTTGATGCCAATATTTGTTCAAGAATGATGACAACAGTTGTATTTCACCGTCAGAGCCACAGGATTTTTCTATTGGCACCTACAGGGACTAAGGGGAAGCTTTCCACAGAGTAAGGTTTCTTCATTGTCTTGTTTGTAGTAAAGAAACCTTTCCAAGAGAGCGGACTTCTACCCTTCAATTACTTTGCTCTGTACAGTGTCTTGTCTGCTGTATAGTAGGAGACTGCTCATTTCTCATATTGATTTACACAAGGCATGGTAGTGAACATACAATTAATAGCTGACTCCATCGGAAGCCAGCTGTTAGTCCCACAATTTACAATGGGAACCGTTTAAGAATAAGAAGAATTATACTTGTAGAAACCATATTTTTGGGTTTTAAAGGTCAAATCCAGCTTCCACTAAGGTTTTTAGAGACCATAATGGTCTGAAAATAATGATATGTGCTGATGCATATGAGTCTCACGTCTTAACTGCAAGAATGACTTTTGTGGGACACATGATCCTTAGCATAGGAACAGGTATTTTCCCCAGGCCAAATCAGAAATGGTGCTGTTAAATCTGCACATTTGCCTTCAGCTTCAGACCTGAAATAGGTCTGAATTCCCATGACACCAATCCAACAAAGTTTTCTTTCAGAAAAACATTGATGCCTATGTCTAAATATTACTGGAGTTCAATATCTGCTTAGCTTCTGCTTTGCTGCAAGGAGGGCATTCAGTGGCATACCAGAGGAATGGGAGAGTCAGCAGTGCCAGCCTGAGTTTCAAATGTGACTTTCAGTGAGAACAAATTTGCAGAGACTTAGTTAAGCGCCCTTCTCTTCAGAGACAATGAACAACTGCAAACAAGCAAAGCTTGGACAAGCTCACAGACAGTGCGGTTAGACCCCAGCACAGAGGCTTCATTGCCCAGCACTGCTCAGGTGTCCCCTGCAAAAGCAGCATAGCGACTTTTCAGCAACCTGCCAGTTAGAGTTATCTATTCTTGAGTACAACTGAAATTCTCCCCAGATGTGATATACGTACTGTACTTTTGTGAAGAAATATAAGTACTAATTACTGCATTTCATTATTCTTACATGCATTTTCTCATATGTGGAAAGAAAGAATGAAATGTATTTTATGTACAGCAGAAGCTATACATGTGTGCTTATGCACACACGTGTTTCTATGCCAAGAAAGATATTTACACTCGCAGATGCATATCTTTATACATATATGCACAAGAAACAAAGGAAGAAAATTTCAGGAAGTCATTAGCAAGCACAGTAGAAATAACTGGTTAGGCACAGAATAGTGTCACATGCAATGTTGCCAGGATGATCTCAAACCAAGACACAAGGTTAAACTCAAATTCCAAAGCACTTTGCAAATATCAGCTATTAACTGTAAAAATATCTACTGCAATAGGTAACCGATATTATATTATGATTTAGATAGATGCAGGTAGATGAAATGATATTAAACACAATGCTTTCAAAGGTATGCATGTAACAGTATGCTCTTCAAACCCTCTCTTCAAGCTCTGCTTACAGGAGAAGGCAAGTCAGAGGCCTTGGTGGAAATACTGGGTATTCCTCTGCTATCTGTACAATGTAAACAAATACTAATTTCCAGTTATTAAACTAAGCTGTGTTGAGTGGCTCATTTCTAGGCCTCTAAGCTAATATAATGCATACTTTGTATTGCTTCTGTTTAAATATTGTTTGTGCGTATGTGCTGAAATAAATCCATGGAACATAATTTAGCTTTGCAACTGACAGCCTAACATACTGAATAGCATTTAATTTGCTCATGCCTTTGAAACTAAAACATTGCTTTCATGTGTCATCATATCAGGAATTCATCCTAGATGGTCAGATGTTAATACTTTGTGTATGTTTTGAACATATTTTTCACAGTGTCTGTAAATGTAAGTATTCAAAAGTCAAATGCTCTGCACTGCAAATAAACTGGCTTCCCTTCCCAGGTCTGATAACCTAAAGGGTGTAATTACTTCACACATTCTTTTCCTGGTGTCACATACACTGCAGGGAATATTGAAAAGAAGATAAGAGAAGAATGCACCTTTCACAGGATTGAAGGTCAATACTCTACACCTAGGAAATGAACGTGGGAGTCTCAGGAGTTGGCAAAGAAAACCCAATGTTCCCAAACTACCTAACATACAAGCCTGTTCCTGTGCCACTTTTAATTCGAGGATTTTTAATGTGAAAGATAAGATGCTTGCATCCTTCCGAAGGATCTGTCATACATAGCAATGAATTAAGGCCAGGTTTTGGTGTTCCCTGAAGCTGCTGGTTGTTTAAACAACCTCCTTGTGCAGCTGTTTCTGGAGACAGGTTGGGAAGAAGATGAAGTTCTGCTGAGGAAGTCTGAGCAGCACCTGAAGATTTTTAGCCTTAAGTGGTAGACTCAAAAGTGCTGCAAAGCTTGCAGTTTGGACAGTTCTGGCCAGGTGCACAGGGATGTGATAAGAGCATTTGCTAACGTCCCTGCATTTTTAATTATGATCTCATTAGGAAAAATTCCAGATTAATACCACTTACATGGGGTTTATGGCAGGTGGTGCCAAGATTCATGGCACCCAAACCTTTAGGGCCAGATTCAAATCGTAAACATCTGCAGTTCCCTTGTCTTCAGTAAGGCTTGCCCATAAGCCAGCTGGGGCTCTGGACACACAGTGCCATTGAGGTTTGTGGTTACTAATGCTGGGCTGGGAGTGTAACCTGGCCTCCTAATTTATGCACTAGAAAATATGATACCAGTAACAGTAGTGCTTGTTTTGTACTTGTTTGTTGCTCTGTTTGGCTTTTTATAGACAGATCATGCTTCACACAGCACCCAATACAAACCACCCAGGTTCTTTGCCATGGGGCACCACACTGTTATCAGCGAGTGTTAAGTTTTGGCAGTAGTTTGAACTGTATCAGTGAGCCCCAGCTTTGCAAGAATGATTTCTCTCCAACACATTTACTATTTCTGTAGCAGACTGAGAAAGCCCTCCATTGCTCTTTGCCTGCAGACAGAGGTTTAAAACTAAAGCAGAACGAATCCTACAAAATCCCTTTGGATCTCGGGAGGGGTGACTGGGTGTTTACATGGATGCACTCTGCTGCTAACTGCCAGGATCCCGCAAAGCTATGAGACAGACAACGGGGCCAAGTGCGACAGTCAGAATAACAAACAGAAATTCCACATGATTAAAAGAAAAGTTTCTCAGAGTTAATATTAGGATGAGCAGCACACTGGGTCACAGGCTGACACAGAAAGAATACGGTAGGATTTTAAGTAACTTTTCCAGTGCCTGACTCCAGCTGAATGGTATTAATATTCAGGAAAAAATATGTATGTTCTTGCCATTTACATTGTTATTTTTGCATGTTTAACAGTTTTACTCATTAAAGAGTTTAAACCTTGAGGCAATGGGGAGAGCCAGTCTCTCCATTGACTTTGGTAGACTTTGTATCAGCCCAATTGGATGACAAAAGGTGCTGCTTGCTCACTAGTCCCATGCTTAAGGTGTCAGCCTCTAGGAAAGAGTATGATTAAAAGATTACCCGTTAGATTGCAGGGTCTAGTTGGAGAATGAAGAGGGATGCACCTGAATCCTTACCCTTCTGCTTTGACCCACAGCCCTAAAAAAATGCAGCCCTAGTTCTGCTTGCCAGGTAGTAGGAACACGAGAATAAATTATTTTTCATTGCTGGACAGAAAAGCAATCAGGTTTAGAAAGACCCTTTTCAATCCTTCTGTCTTCTTCAGAGGTGGTTGATTTGGGGCACAGGTAAGAGACAGCAGAAGTACTCTGTTGATAGGAGCTTGCTTGCTGCATCCGTTGGATGCTGAACCAACTTCTGTTTGCAGGTTCATCTCATAGAGGCTTCCCTCTGAGCAGGAAAATGAGATATGTTGTGGTTTTGTCTCTCCAAGACAGCTGAAAGACTTTGTATGGATTTTATAATCATTAAAAATAATTATAATCATGATTATTCTATAATCATTTATAGTGAGAATAGAGGGATTAGCAAAGGAGAGGAAGTTCCTTGCAAATGAGATTAAAAACATCAACTTAAAATAAGAATTCCTGCACTCCAACTCAAAGCCTGTGGCTCATTTTTTGCGATATTTTTCATATAACCATAGAATCATAGAACCATACAATGTTACAGGGTTGGAAGGGACCTCTAGAGATCATCTAGTCCACTCCCCCTGCCAAAGCAGGACCACCTAAGGCATGCTGCACAAGAATGCATCCAGATGGGTTTTGAAAATCTCCAGAGAAGGAGACTCCACAGCTTCTCAGGGCAGCCTGTTTCAGTGCTCCATCACCCTCACAGTAAAGAAGTTTCTCCTCATGTTGCGGTGGAACCTCCTATGTTCCAGCTTATATCTGTCATTTCTTGTCCTATTACCGGGCACCACAGAAAAAAAGCTGATGTTATTTCTCCCCAGATGCAGGACTCTACACTTGTCCTTATTGAACTTTATGAGGTTCACCTTTGCCCAGCTCTCCAGCTTGTTGAACAGCAGCACAGCCTTCCTGTCTGTCTGCCACTCCTCCCAGTTTCGTATCATCAGCGAACTTGCTGAGGGTGCATTCTATCCCCTAATCCAGGTTGTTGATGAAGATATTGAACAAAATTGGACCCAGTATTGACCCCTGGGGAAGAACATTGGCCACAGGCCTACAACTTGACACTGCTGTTGATCACAACCCTCTGAACTGTGCTGTTGAGGCAGTTTTCATTCCACCATCAGTCCAATTGTCTATCCCACATTTCTTGTGTTTATTTATGAGGGTGTTATGGGAGACAGTATCAAAAGCCTTACTGAAGTCAAGGTATATGACATCCACTGCTGTCCCTTCATCTACCCATTTGGTCATGCCTTTGTAGAAGGATATCAGATTCATCAAGCAAGATTTCCCATTAGTAAATCCATGTTGACTATTCCTGATAACCTTCTTTTCTTCCATGTGGTTAGAGATGGACTCCAGAATTAGCTTCTCCATCACCTTTCCAGGCACGGAGGTGAGGCTGACCAGTCTGTAGTTGCCTGGGTCTTCCTTCTTGCCCTTTTTGAAGACTGGAGTGACATTGGCTTTCTTCCAGTCATCAGGCATCTCTCCCATTCTCCATGATTTTTCAAAAATGATGGAGAGCAACTCAGTAACAGCGTCAGCCAGCTCCCTCAGCACACGTGGATACATCCCATTGGGGCCCATGGATTTGTGCATTTTCAGCTTGTCCAAGTAATTTCTAACCCAATACTCACTGACCAGTGGATTGTCTTCCTTCCTCCAGTTTTGATCTCTCAGTGACTGGGATTCCTGAGGGCAGGTCTTAGGAGTAAAGACTGAGGCAACGAAGTGATTCAGCAACTTTGCCATCTCTGCATCCTCTGTCACCATATCTCCCACCTCATTTAGCAGTGGACCCACTTTTTCCCTACTCTTCATTTTCTCATTGATGTGTTTGAAAAAGCTCTTCTTGTTTTCTTTCACCTTCCTAGCCAGACTGAGTCCCAAGAGACCCTTGGCCTTTCTTGTTCATTCTCTACATACTGTGGCAGCATTTCTATAATCCTCCCAATTAACCAGACCCTCTTTCCACATATTGTTAATTTCCCTCTTCCATTTGAGTTTTTCCATGAGCTCCGTCCTTATCCATGCAGACCTCCTGCCTCCTCTACTTGATTTTTTTTCAAGGGAATACATTTACCTTGAGCTTGGAGGAGGTAGCGTTTGAATACTGACCAGCTCTCTTGGGCCCCCTGTCTTCCAGAGCCCTAACTCGCAGGATACTTCTAAGTAGATCTTTGAGGAGGAAAAAGTTAGCCCTCTTAAAGTGCAGGGTAGGAATTTCACTTATTACATTGCTTCTTTCCCTAACAATACTAAACTCTATCATGTCATGGTGACTACAGCCAAGACTGTCCCCAGCCTTAACAACTGCGACCAGACCTTCTTCGTTTATTAATACAAGGTCCAGCATTGCAACTCTCCTTGTAGGTTCTTCAACCACCTGCAGTGGAGAGTTGTCATCAATGCACTGCAGGAACCTTTTAGACTGGTTATGCCTGGCTGTGTGACCTTTCCAACTGGTATCAGGGTAACTGAATTCACCCATGAGCACTAGGGCACATGATCTTGAGGCTATTTCCAGCTTCCTGTAGACGGCCTCGTTGACAACTTCTTCTTGGTTTGGTGGTCTGTAGTAGACACCTACAACAGTATCACCCATGTTTGCATGTCCCTTAGCTCTTACCAATAAGCTTTCAACACTTGCGGGAGTTGAGAAACGGATGCTACACAGATCAATGTGATCAAAGTAGACGATGCTTTATTATGCTAACAGCCGTGCTTATATACTATGCAAACTAAGCCACGCGCCATTACAACTAACATCATTGGCAGATAGTAGGTGTTCACGCGCTTCTACCTAACATTTGATTAGCTAGTTATCCTCGATCACTGCATGATCCTCTTCTGTATCCAGCCTTGAGGTCATCTTTTGGCTCCAGCTGCTTGCTCAAGTGCCAGCTTCCTCTCCTACAGTCACGTAGCTGTTCTTAAAGGCACCCCATTAGGCCTCTTGTTCATAGAAGGGGTTAGAGCTAGGATTGCTCAGGTGGCCGTTTTTCATCACGTATGACTCCACAATTCCCCCTTCCTGTTTTTGAGCAATCCAGACCTTGTTAACGGTTGCTTCTAAGCTCTTTGTTACACAGTGTATTACACAAGGCACAATTGCTAACATGCAAAAAACAATCAACAATAACATTAGTCCTTGTTTCAAAAGGTCTTTTAACCACCCTGTGATGTCCAACCCTTTTAGCCAGTCATCAAAACCCAAATCATTAACTGTTATCTTCTTAAAGTTGTCCTGTAGCTGTTGTATCTGTTTATGAATAGAGTTTGAATGGTCAGAGGGGATGAGGCAACACATTGCTTCAAATTCTTCACACCCATGGCCTTGCGCTAACAACAAAAAAATCAATCGCTGCTCGATTTTGTAACACTGCGTGTCTCAAACTATCTAGATCCTCTGTCATGTCTGTTAATACCTGCGAGGTAATATTCAATTCCTTCATTGTCCAACATGCTAGCTTTGCTATATCACCTAAAGCCTTGCCTGCTGCTACGTGCGGAGTAAATAATGCTGATAGCACACGAACTGGTGCGCTCCACAGCTGCTGTTTATCGTTACAATCAGGGCCTAACATTGCTATACTTCTTCTACTTCTGCTGCTTGCGGTTTTATTCTTAGTCGTATTCAACAGTGTTTTCATTTTAGGGGCAAACATTGCAAGTTTTCCCAGATAGCAGGGTCCTCCAATTACATTGGCCGGTATCCCTTGCCAGGCTCTGTCTCCACATATTCTGCCTAGGTTGTGTGGCAGCATTGTCACAGACCATGGTCCACTTATGATAAAACTGTAGCTGTTGTGAGGATGTCAAAATGGTATTCACAATCATTTTTCAGTCATGAGGGGTCAAAAGGTTTGCTGTAAATAAATGCCCTAAAATCGCCTGTGTGAATGGCGACCGTAACCCATACTGCGATATTGCCATTTTAGTTTCCTTTAATATTCTCCAGTCCAGTGCTATCCACTGGCCTCGCTGGCCCTGTACTTGTATTACTAGAAAGGCCATTGGCCCATCAGTGGGGATAAATTCCCCTTCTACCAGTGCATCCCTAATTATATCGCGCCATCTATGGGCAGGATCATGCAAAGACTCAATCCTCTCCGCCCCCCTTCCCTGATCCGGACACGGGGGGAGCCGGGGCCAATGGCAAATGTAAAGGCTGTGGAGTAAAAAAAGGGTTAGTGGATGGCAAAGAGATACGGGCCGGAGGCGGCTGACATGGTGATGGCGTAGTGGGCAAAGGCACAGTTGCTGGATCCTTCTCTGATTTGCCCCTCTGTCACACCTCCAATTGTTCCAACTTTTGTAACAGATCATGCAGCTGGACATCCCCCAGCTCCTCCTTCCGTTCTGATCGCGGGGTGGGTGGTGTTGATGGTGGTAACGGCAGAGATGTGTTCCGCGGTGGGGTCCGACAGGGCGAAGAGGGATTTATCGCTGTGCCGGGAGCCGCACTGGGGGTTCCCTCCTCCTCTGCGTCTGACTCATCCGAGCCGCTCGAGTCTTTCCGCCTCGTATCAGCCGCCCGCTTTTTGTCCCTTCGTTTGTTCTCACATGGCACTACCTGATTAAACGGAGGAAGTGGTTATCATGGCAGGGGCTGGTGGCGGGGCCCCTGGGAATGTAAAAAGTTGCTGAGACGATGGTTCGGGCTGGGACGGCTGCTCTGCTTCGGCTGTGAGCGTCATGGCAGCAAACGTGGAAGCCGCCGTGGCTCTTTCACTTTTCATTCCCTTTAGTGTGTCCCGAATTAATCGCCAAAGGGTAGCTAGAGACCATGCCTCCTTTGAGCCACATGAAATCTCATCCCATAGGGAGGTCCCAATTGCTTCCCAAGTGCCCAGCTCAAAGGCTGTCCCGATACTCGCTAATAAGTTCCTCTCCTTTGCCCATTGTAACAAAAGACGAAGGGAGTGTTCATCGTATTTAATTCCTCTCTTAGAGAGAATATGCTGGAGGAGCTTCAACACCGCCTCTTCTTCCTTAGTAAGCGTGTTCCCCATCTCTTCCCCGACCGCTCACCTTCTGTCGGCGAGATTCCTTCTCAGTCGTCTAGACAGCACTGTATGTTCCCGTCCCTCATAGGACGCACTCCCCGGGGCAGTGAGTCTTTCGATTGGCTTTCCCGCAGTCGTTCTGGTCCAACCCTCCTATTTCAACTGCTTCATGTTCCCGGAGAAACAGC
>VWZK01012985.1:0-30395 GCA_013396935.1 Baryphthengus martii | reverse complement strand
AGGAAGGCTGGAGAAGGACTGTTTACAAGAGTGCCCACTGGTAGGACAAGGGGAAGTGGGTTTAAGTGGAGGGAGAATAGATTTAGATTAGATCTTAGAAAGAAATTCTTCAGCACAAGGGTGGCAAGACTTTGGAATAAATTGTCCAGAGACGTTGTGGATGCCCCCTCCCTGGAGGTGTTCAAGGCAAGGTTGGACAGAGCCTTGAGTAACCTGGCCTAGTTGAGAAGTGTCCCCGCCCATGGCAGGGAGGTTGGATTAGATGATCTCTAAGGTGGTCCCTTCCAATTTAGGCCATTCTATGATTCTATGAAGAAAGAATAGGGAATTTCTTTGATCTATACAAATAATCACGCCATAGTTGTGAGGGTTTTTTTCACTATTAGACATAACAATCATAGTCCTACAAAACCTTCACACCAGCTTTTGCTAAGACTACCACAGTGTTAAACTTGATTGAGTTATCATACTAGATTATTTTGCTCTGGAAGTCCCTAGCTATGATCATAATTTGCCAGACAAAATCTAATATGTTTAATCTACACTGCTAAATCATTTATCTTCAAATTACACGGTGTCATTTCAGATCTCAGAATATTTTCGTTATCTGTGATTGAATTTTTAGAGTTTGGTATTTTCAAAACATATTAAACAAAATCTATTTGTGTACAGGGTAGTGTGAAACTTCTTTTTGTCTGTTGTCTTGATCATAACCACTATGCAGAAGAAAGAGAGAGACCACAACATCTACATGACAGAAGAAAGGAAATTATTCTTGTTTTGCTCAAAAACTAAAAAGTAACATTTACACACTGTCCCAAACAGGATTGGAGTCATGAGCCTGCAATTTACACAGCTCCAAACTTACAATAAAGATGTCTGAGTTTCGATGAAAGAACTATGCGTGCAATGGAAGAACACAGAACTTTTCCTGCTTCTCTCCTCAGTGGTTTAACACCTGCTGTCCATACAGAAAGCTTCTGTGTCTCAGTGAATGTTGGGATGGGGAGTCACTACTGCATGAAAGTCTGTCTGGGAGAGCTAAGGTGGTCCCTTCTCATGTAAGCCTGGTGGAACGGAAACTGTGGAGTCACTGAGGAGGAGATTGAGAGACACAGGGAGCTAAGCCAGATGAGTGCATAGCAACATCAGCTCTGCAAAAGTACCCTCAAGTTATATGGACTTTGGTGAAGACCGCTCTGCAGGATGAAGCCTTTGTTAAAGCACAAGACAAAGAAACTTTCACTGGATTTTTCTTTGTTTGAAAATGAGGAAAGATCCAAAAATGTATCATGAGAAAAAGGCTAGAGAAGATTGAGGGAAAGGATTTGAGTGAAGTCAAAGGTGGAAGAGATGAAAGTAATAATGTGGAAGGTTAGGAGATCAGAAGACATAAGATTCCAGGAAAGAGGAAAGTTAGGGAAGGCCAGCTGTTTTTTACTGTAGAGATATTTGAACTTTAAATTTTCGATTGCTTGCTTCCCCCCCCCCCTTCTTTAAAGCAAGAACTTTAATTAGATCTATAGATGTATTATATATCCTTCCTTCTTGATGTTTGCACCATCCCTTCACTGCTCACAGCTACAGAATTTTGTCGTCAAACACCACCTCGTGCCTTGGAGTTAGAAACTGGATATATACGTTAGGAGAGATAAATGACAGCTTAAAAAAAATAGTGAGTATTTTAGAAAGCCTGAATTCAATCTTTGCTCGTATACTCTTACACATCTCAGATGGGTAATGCATCTCCTGTCATTTATTACGAGGCTCTGTTGAAATGATAAGCAGCATTTGGAAAATATGATTTTGTAATTCAGTCTAAGGCACTAAATTCAGACACAGTTGTGCAAGAATCGAACACCATAGCAACAGCTTTACGTACCCTCAATTTTTCATCATCTCCTCTCCTGGCGCTTTCAAGACATCAACAACATCGTTTTGGTGGTCACTTTGCCTGCTTCATTGCTGCATACTGGAAAATAAATCCCAGTGCCTGCAGATATTTTCAGCTAACTGTGTTGATTTAGCCCTAATTACTGATAAGCAGTGTCAGATAAATTAAATATTTCCAGGTGTGTATTTCATTAAGGCTTTTTAATCAATTTTATTAAAGCAGTAACTCACCAAATCAACGTGCTTAATTGGCCAAATAAGTTATACAGAGAGCAAGAACAGTGTCACAGGCAAACTGAGGACTTGAGTAAAATAAAATCTATACTCGTGATGGACTGCACACCAGCCTGGACAGGTCATCTACACCCAAAACTTCACATTTAGATACAGATTTAACTCTTCCACATCTTTTTAGCAAGACTTTCTGATGAGCAGGAATAACCCGGCAAACCACCACCAGAATAAGAGTTGCTGGTTTTCCTTTTCTTCTCTGCCCTAGCAAACACAAAGCCTCAGACTAATCCTTTTCCCAAGACTATATTCCTAGAAGCTGCAGGCCAAGTGTGGCACTAGCCTGTAAAGGAGAGCCGTGGGGCTCAGAGCTACCATCGCAGACACGGAAGTCCAATACAGCTCTTCCACTCCTGACCTTTAGTCCAAAAGGTTGCTTAAGTTTGGTTTCTGCCTAACTTTCTCATTTGACTGCTGTGGCATTTAAAGCATTCAACGGTCACTTATGTGATGTCACGAGGGCTGGCCTACAGTGCAGAGACAGAGGAATTAATTGCTCATGGAATGAGCTCCCCTTTGTCTGCCCTTTTTAGCTCAAACTAAATGCTGCTCGAGTGTGACTATGCTTTCTCCTCCTCACACAAACTACACTTGAGGCAGCAGTGCAGAAATTTTGTGTTAATAACCTAGGCTGATGATACACTAGCGGCACAATCAGACGTCGCTCTTCTCCATGTAGATGTTCACATCCCTCTAACAGGTTTCAGAACAATACTCTCCTTTGAAGATATTTGCTCTTGCTCAGGGATCTCTCCGTTTCAAGAAGAGAAGAATCATGTACCAAACAAGGTGGAGGAGGGTAAGCTCCAGATTGCTCTACAGATCCAAATTCTAGAGCCACTACCTCTATTTAAAACTTGAAATAGTAGCAGATAGGCAGTAAATACTTCCAACACTGAATATTTCACTGCAGACTATGACAAACTCCAGCTCCACCAGAGTTAACGGAGTTTTATACAAGTCCTATTTCACAGTCTTATGGAAAAAGGAGCAGTGCAGTAGTTCAGAAAAAAAATAAACAGACTAGTAATCTAATTTCTGTAAAGACAGCCAAATAAGTAAGAAGAAGTTAGTCTTTCCAAGAGCCAAGAGCTATATCTCCTGAATTCAACCTTTTTACAGCATACGAGCAAAGGTTAACTACATTAACAAGCAATGCTTGAAATAAGCAGGGAAGGAAGGGGGGCTTTCTTGCCTGTGGCAGTGCACGGCACCATCTCTGGACACGGCTGAGCTATCCATGCCAGCTGTGATATTCCTTCTTGTCTTGTAAAGCTCCTTCTGAAAAGCTGAATGCTTGCCTTTGGTAAGAAATAGGCTGACCCAAATAGCTAGGTTTTGTCAAAGTATAACGAAAATAGTGCCAGGTGCTTTCAAATGTTCTGAATTTATTTATTTTTTGTTATCTAAGCCCTTTTTCACTCTGGAGCTTTTAGTGTCATCTACCTGTAGCACAGGACCTTTATTCAAAAAAAATATAGCAGTAGTATTACCATTTTTGTCTATTACTCGTTGATGTACAGAAGCAGAGAGGGTTTGGCAGTAAACAAGCTTGAGTTCATTCCTCCATTTGTTTTATTTATTTTTGCAGTCTATTTTAAATTGATTCTCTCTTGGGCTTCTTGCTTCTGCAAGCAGTAAATCAGGCAGCAGGGTGAAAGAATGCTTGAAAGGATTACAGAACCAGTTGGACTTAAACCACTCTATTGTATCCAGGCAAAAAGGTCAGCTTTGTTGTAATGAATCCAGCGTTTAGGATGTTAATGTCTCGTGTCTTGCGCTTTTTCAGATCTATTTTGTTTTAACATAGGCAATGTTACTATTGCTAGTGCGACTGTGGGATCAGGCAGTTCTAGTCCTCCTGAAAAGTGGTATTTGACTTTTTGCTCTTGATCCAGAGTTCAAATATATCTGGGTGTACAAAGTTACAGAATAATTGCCTTCATGTTTACATGACGTTATTCAAGTTTCCACCTCCCCTTAAAAGTACTTCCAGTTTTCACCTACCTATAGAGTGAGAGCCGTAACGTGTAGAAACGGGAAAATTCCCCATTAGCCTTCAGTGACAATGCATAAACTTTTTCCTGTACCACTTAAGAGCAAATAAAAAATACTTCAGGAGAAGCAGCCTGCATGAGGTGAAATAGGCAAGCATGTGAATATTCATACGGGAAAGAAAAATACCATTCTGCATGTTTACATGTGATCCAAAACCGGGAAGAGTGGCTGACACACCAGAGGCTGTGCTGCCACTCAGCGTGACCTGGAGAGGCTGGAGAATCAGCTGGAGCGGAACCTGAGGAGTTCAACAAAGGCAAGTGTAGCGTTCTGCACGTGGGGAGGAATAACCCCTGCACTGGTACAGGCTGACCTACTGGAAAGCAGCTCTATGCAGAAGGACGTGGGAGTCTTGGTGGCCAATAAATTCACCGCAAGCCAGCAACGTGCTCTTGTGACCAAGAAGGCCAAAGGGATCCTGGGGGGCATTAAGAAGAGTGTGACCGGCAGGTCAAGGAAATCATCCTCCCCCTCTAGTCTGCTCTAGTGTCCAGTTCTGGGCTCACCAGTTCAAGACAGGGAACTATTGGAGAGAATCCAGTAGAGTGCTACAAAGATGATGAGGGGACTGGAACAACTCTCTTACAAGGAAAGGCTGAGAGACCTGAATTTGTTTAGCCTGGAGTAGAGAAGACTGAGAGGGGATCTTATCAATGTTTATAAAGACCTAAAGGGCAGGTGTCAAGAGGATGGGGCCCATCTCTTTTCAGTGGTGTCCTGTGATAGGATGAGGGGCAATGGGCACAAAACGGAACACAAGAAGTTCTGTCTGAACTTCTGGAACAGGCTGCCCAGAGAGGTTGTGGAATCTGACCTGGATGTGGTCCTAGGCAGACTGCCCTGGGTGATCCTGCTCTGGCAGGGAGGTTGGACAAGATGATCCCCAGGCTCCCTTCCAACCCCTACCATTCTGTGATTCTGTAAGGACTGACGGGCTTTTCAGTGAACATGGTCTTCTAGTTGTATGTCTTCTTATTGCAGTAAAGAGGAGGAGCTACATCTAGTTGCTGTCCAACCTGTGTGGTTCATAAAGTACCCAACCCCTCTTCTAATTATGCTACACCTAGAGGAAAAAATTAAAAACTTTGAGGAAATGGAATTCAAAATTCTAAAGAACTTGAATTCCTTGAGGAGTTGTAATAAATATGCTGGGTGGTGGGGGCACAACTAACGTAGAAAATCATTTGGCATCCCTAGTCACAGGTTATCAATAACCCAATACTTACAGTCTAATTAAGGGAATAGAGGCAGCAGCCTCTGTTCTACGTTTCTGTCTGTACAACACAAATTGGCCGTGTCGTCACCAGGCCAAAGTTTGCTGCTTTTGAAATAATGGGTTGTAATGCTACAGATCTGGTTAAACACCTGACCATCACAGATGTGGAGGAAATAGTCTGAAAATGCAAAAGCAAATAGATTAAAATACTACCTGTGGTTGCAATTTAACATTTGCTACTATGACATTACAACCATATGTCTATCATGTAACTGGGGCACAAAGCCAGTTCCATTTACAGGAAAAGTAACGCTACAGTAATGGCTATACTGGGACAAGTTAAAAACATCTCCACATCTACTTCTCTAATCGTATTTTAGGTTAAAAGTATCTATATCCATTTGAAACCCATAATTATGTTATAATTAGATATTGATCATTACACATAATGCTTTCACACACAGGTGCCTAATTTTTTTTGGTTACAGTTTCACTCTAGGAAACCTTTAGAGTCAAATTTATCTTTATCACCTTTATTATTATTTTCCCTTAACGACTTGATAGCTCAGTGCAGGAGATTAGAAAGGAGGCAAGAGGGAAAAGGAGCCACTAATGTGAGCCTAACAGACCAAGCTGTCAGCGTGTCCACAATTTCAGCTTCCAAAATATTTTGAAGAACCCTGTTGATGGGGCTGTTTGGAAAAGTTTCTCAAAGACACGGTACCTGACTGGATGCTTATTTTAGTATTTTTTTATTTTCTTGTGACTTCACAATATTATTTTTTCATAAACTTGTAGTGAAAATACTGAGTGTAGGGGAAGGAGATGATGGAAATCTGTAAACCGGCCTCAGTTCAGGGCAGAGGAAATTCTGCCAACACTGTCACGGAACTCGTCAGATACATAAAGTAGCAGGAGAAGGCTTCTGATGATCTTGGCCATCACTCCTGCTTTTTTGCCATAAGTAAACTGAAAGCTCAATTATTATAATAGAGTCACTTTAGCATCTCAGCATGACTCTGGCTGTTTAATTTCAAAAGCAGACTTTGAATGAATGACAATCTCATTAACATGTTACAATCAACTGGAAAGACAGGAGATTTTTCCAGCTGAGAAACAGTATGCCTGTCACTTATTATAGGTTGTATAAAAGAAATGTTAAATAACATGAGAAGAAACGTGAGGTCTAGTTTCATTTAGGGGAAAAATCTCCTGTGATTTATGTAACAATAACAAAGAAAACAATCTGACAGGTAGATTGTAGTAAGAAATGTCGCTGTTATTTCACTAAATAATCACAGAAAAAAATCAGATTATCTAGTCCATGTCATCACACTCCAGATATCCCTACTTTCCATTTCTTCTGTAATGAGAATTCTAGTTCGAGGATCTTTCCTTAAAGGCTATTTAGAGGTGAGTACGATGGTTTTTTACATCCTATTAGCTGATCATATGCTGTTGCAGAGCAAGTATTTGTGAGCTGGTTTACACAAGGCACCCTACCAGCCATTCTGAATCTCTCCTGGGGCCACATGAGTAAAAAGCAATGTGCCAGAAATCCAAATCCGGGCCACAGTCTAATAAAACCATCCTGCATATCTGATGCATCAATAATGCCTCATTCTGGGCTTTTTCAGTCGACCCTCAGGCATTTGAATACTGCTTCAGAGCAATTAATTTATGTGCTTTTTCTTGACACTATGTGACTCAACAAAAGTGTTTCCCAAATTGCTTCAGCATGTCTTTTAAGCAGTTAAACTGAAGTTCTCAGAAGAGTTACAAAGCTTAAGCTTTCGTAATTTACGAGAAGGAATAACAAAAATGAACAGTCACTGCCACACAAGAAAGACTTCTTAGGTGCCTCGGTGTCTCCTGCTTCAGTTCTCTCCTGAGAGTGAGGCATTGTTAAAATCAGACGTTGACATTTCTCATTTTCTGCTCCACTTCAGCGTGATATAGTTAATGTTAAACTTTAAGACCACAAACTTTACTGTAGCCTTTTACTGCTGCTCTGAGTCTTCCTGACTTCAAAATTCTCCTGAGCTTTAATTAGGGTCCCTACATCCCTTAGGTTTTCAACGTCTTTTAAAAAGCAGCAGATTCTCTCACCGAGCACTGCTTTGGGATTTGTCTGTTTAATAGTTCTTCATTTAACTAAACCCTTAGGTACAAAATGTGCAATAAGTAGCACAACCTGCACTAAGGAGATGCAGCTACTCTCCTTCCACAAGAGCAGTGAGACTCCCAGCCCTAGAATCAGAGAATTACTGCTGGGATGGGTAATAAAAAAACAAAGGAGAACTGAAGAAGGACTAGGACTGAACATTGAACAGAACTTTCCATTATTGACAGAGGAGTAGCAAAAGGCTGGGCTATGTGAGGACAGAGGAAGCATAGTTCCTTAATTTTTTTAAGGAAAAGAAGGAAAATATGAAAGTCACAAAGCACAGTATTAATGACAGTTCCCTAGCACATGAAAGAATTTGTCACAAGCTATTTGAAAACAGTGGTAAAAGAAAAAAGCTGATCTTATGCTGCTGGACTCGGTCATTAAACAAAACAGACTGGTGGCAGACTTGTTGGCTTCAAGTGATGTTCTCCGAGGGACACGTGTACCAGGAAAGAACTAGCAGAACACTTTGCATGGAAGAACCGGACAGCTAAAAGCACCGCTGCAGCCAAAGCTTTGTGGAAATACAGAAGCAAAGTGGTCAGGTTCTGAAAGAGAAATAACATCCGTAGCTGTCAGTAGCAAGCAGCAGCAAAAAGGACTTTCAGATGATAGCTTAATTTCCAACAGCAACCCTGAAAAGCTCCAGAACTTACCAGTTTCCAGTAACTGAGGCTTATGAAGCAAACTGGGAAGATGGGTGGTAGGAATGAGAGTAAATATTTGAGATTATGCAAGAAATTAAACACAGGAGGGAGTATTTCTCAGAGAATAATGGAAAGTTAAAAACAAAAAAGAAGATCAACAAACAAACAAACAAACCATGAGGGTGGTGAGACCACCAGAGAGGTGCTGGAAGCCTCATCCCTGCAAGTTTTTAAGGCCGGGTTGGATGGGGCTCTGGGCAACCTGCTCTAGTGCGAGGTGTCCCTGCCCATGGCAGAGGGGTTGGAATGAGATGGTCTTCAAGGTCCCTTCCAACCCTGACAATTCTATGATTCTATCATTAAAAAATAGAAGATTGTGACAGACATAAAACTGAAGCACCAATTCAGAGTCTTAAAAAAAGTAAGTTTTGACGGACAATGCTTGCAGGATGCTGGAAGACACAGTGATCAGAATTCACCACTCTTTATATCTGTGTTCATAGAGTGGTCAGTGTCATGAAACAGCAGCTGTAATAAAGAACCTTAGATTATGAGACTAAAGGCAAAAGGTGTGCTAACCAAGCCAGAGTCTAATTAAACAGCACCACAAATTCTAATAAACGCTACTTTGGCTGGGCAACCAGCTTTACTCATCAAATGAAGAGGAGAAGTGAAAAAAAAAAAAAAGCAATATTAATTTGTTCTGCTTGTAGGAAAATGTACAGATATGATGACAAGAGCACCAGGAGATTCAGCAGATTTCCACAGAAAGCTTGACATTTGCCTACTCCTATCTCCTTGCTAAGGATTTGTCCTTAAAATATCCAGCCTGTCTATGAATGCGTAGCGATGGGATCTTCAGAAAAATGTACCCACTCGATTTTGAAGTAAGGGAGCGAAGTTACAAATCTAAATAGTTACGTACCTTTAGTATCTAATGCCTACATACCTCAAGTTTCTGCATTCTTAAACCTGTTAAGGTAGTTAAGGAGGTAGTTTCCAAATAATCACTTCTTGATTTTGTCATAGTTACCAGGATATTGCTAAAGATACATAGCTGAAAGTAGCCGTCCTGCGTGCCATTTATAACAGCAACAGAAGGAAAAACAGGTAACAAACCAGAAATATAACAATGCACAATTCAATTATCTTCAGGAAAAAAAAAAAAGCCTTGAAAACAATACGATCCAAAGTAAACAGATTAAATAAAGGTGTGGGGTTTCTTTATCATGTCATCTCCTTCAACATTTAGCCTGTTCAATCTGTATTCTTGCAGCTGTCTCATAAAGCCTACAACGGATTTCTTGCAGCAGCTAACACAGTTTTGTGCTTTTAATATTTTATAGCTAAGAATTTATTAGTATCGTATTTTGAATCATGCTAAACTAAGGCATATCACAAAAGAACATTGATTAATAAATGCATGAGGGTTACTAAATCAGGTCTAAACATTCAGGAGATGGAGAAAAGACCATTCTGCAAAGACTGTAACCACAGGCACTATCCTGATTCTGAAAAGAAACATGGATTTAAAAGAAAATAAATCAAAAAACTACGCATTATGCGTCACAAAAATCACAGTAAAATTAGAGATATAAAATTTTCTTTTTCATACTACCCAAGATAAAATGTCCTATCAGATGTATATAATTACAAACAGAGCCTGCTTCTTTAGGCACCTACACCACATCTTTTGAGCAAGCCTTGCCTGGGTGCATTTTTTTTTACTATGCAAAAGCTGCACCAGCGAAATTCCTATGCAAATGCTTCTGTTCTCTGTGACTTAAGGAGGAGTAAGGACAATTTCATTTACATGGTACTAAACTTTGGAGAATTCCAGTAAAAGGCTTACTGCTCAGTTCCAGTACGTAATGGTGCTTTGCACTTGACCTAGAGGCAGACGGTGTTATTTAGTAAATCACGCGGAAATGGCAAGTATTAAATGCCTAGACGTCCCTTCACAGTCCATAGTACCAACTAACAGAGATGTCTGTCACGTCTTAAAACTATAGTGATAGATTAGTAGAAGAGTCTACCTTCTTACTACAGCCCCATAGAAAGCAAGCGTTCCTCTGTATCCCCTTGTATGGATAACTGCCACGGGCACCGGCAGGAGACTCGGGTGTGTACAGCCGCCAGAGCAGCACAAAATATCAACAGTCACCATTCAGAGAGTGTTGTTTCTTGGTTTCTTTCTCTCTTTTTTTTTTTTTCCTCTAAGTCAAACACACAAAAAAGTATGCACTGGCCTAGCACTTTGTATGCAACTGGGAGTGGAAGATATAGGATACCTTTAGGAAAGGGTTAGTCACTTCACTACATCTTCAAACAAAACACTCTAGAAGTCAGATTATTGACTTTCATTCTGGCTCTTTCCAAAGAGAAGTAAGAAAAAACCCAGCATTTGGACAGCCTGCACACCTTCCTATTTATCTAGCTTCAAAAGTCTTCTAGAAATGTTTCTTCTCATTAAAACAAAATGTTTCACGTAGTACGAATGCAGCTCTGTGCACGGTAGTGAGTGAACAATCACAGTCACTGTAAAATTGTAAGTAATACACTATGAGAATGTCCATTCTAAGTATATTTAACATGTATGGCAATTACCTCAACAATGAAATCATTTCAGTACATAAGTGCTTGATATATACATCTGCTGTACTAGCAATTGCATTTCACTCCAGCACTAATGTCCCATCAAGTCATTACTGCCATAGGAATAGCAACAACTTTTCTACACCTTCAGTGAAGGACACAGAGTTGGCTGATTCAACTGAAAGTGTCAGAGGAACTGTACCGACAAATTCACGCTTCTTGCTTCCTTCTGCCTAAAATAGTCAAAGTTATGGTTCAATGCAATTTCAGCAACAAGAAAACCACTAGGTTATTTATCTGATCTCAGGTTCACATTTGGTGGCAAAAGTCGTCCCTGGGAGTAGTAATTCTTACCAGGGGAGTAGCTGTCACTCTTCTGTGAGGTAAGAAAACATTCTAGCCCAAGGAAACACTGTCTGCTTTAGAAAAAGACTCAAGAGTACCTCTGAGCACCTTGACATGAGCCAACAATGCGCACTTACAGTCCAGCAGGCCAACGGTATCTTGGGCTTCATCTAAAGAAGCATGGCCAGCAGGTTGAAGAAGGTGATGCTGCCACCCTACCCTACCCTGGTGAGACCTCACTCAGAATCCTGTGTCCAGCTCTGCAGCCTTCAACAGAGGAAGGACACGGGAGTGATGGAGCACGTCCAGAGGAGGCCACAAAGATGATCAGAGGGCTGGAGCACCTCTCCCATGAGGACAGGCTGAGGGAGTTGGGTCTGTTCAGCCTGGAGAAGGGAAGGCTCTGGGGAGGCCTTATAGCAGCCTCCAGGATCTGAAGGGGCTACAGGAAAGCTGGGGAGGGGCCGTTTCCAAGGGCTTGTAGCAACAGGATGAGGGACAATGGTTTTAACCTAGAGCAGGACAGAGTTAGATTGGACATTAGGAAGAAGTTCTTTACTCTGAGGATGGTGAGACACTGGAACGGGTTGCCCAGGATGGTGGTGGGGGCCCTGTCCCTGGAGACATGGAAGTTCAGAACTGATGGGGCTTTGAGCAACCTGCTCTAGTTGCAGATGTCCCTGCAGGGGGGCTGGACTAGATGACCTTCAAAGGTCCCTTCCAATCCAAACCAGTCTATGATTCCATGATCTGTTTGAACTGCGTGTTTGAATCGGGCTAAACTAGCGTAGCTCCCATCCTTTGAAAGAAAAGCGGTGCACAGGCAGGGAGGGAGCTGTGGTATTGTCCAGTGCATCCCACAGTCTGGAGGATCAGGATGTAGACTGGGCCATAGCTGCCCTCCAGTACAGACAATGCTGTTCCCTACCAGTCCCCTTTTCTACTTTTTTTTTTTTTTGAGTATAGGTTAAATTACATTCTACATGCCTCGAACAATATAAGCAGGAAAAAAGGTTGCAAACTTCTTGTATACTGATAAGCATTGTTTCCTTCACCCTCATCCTTTCATTAAGATGATAGTTATGTAAATGTCTTAGGGCAAGACTGGAAACAGTCTACTACAGCTCCAATCACACTTGGCATTAGCTCTGTAGCTGCTGACAGATCACGCTTCGTCGTTCAGAAATGGTGGTGGTTGCAAGAACATTTCAGGTTTAGTTTAGATCTAAATTAGTAAAATTCTTCTAACACTCCCTCCTGAGAAAGATAAATTATCTCTCTCGCATCCAAACACTCCAATAACACCATATTTTTCTGAATATATACACAGGGAGGAGGAAAATATAGTGCAATATACTCTTTGTACATTGAATTGCCTGAAGATTATAGCACTACTCTGCTGCAGTTACTTTCCTGGAGCAGTAAACCAGAAACAGATGTTGGCAGTTTCCTATTGAATGAATTAGGAGTGATAAAAAAATGACACCTGCGAAAACTGTTAAGTTTAGGATGTCAGCTTTGCAATAATTTATTGCTTCATCTCAAGATTCTATGCATCTTTTTAACATTTCCCTTAGTTCTTTAGGACTGTCAGGAATTAAAATGATACAATCAGAAACAGTAAAGATGGAAAAAATTATTTTGTGCTTTGTTATTTTGGTTAAAAGTCAGCTTTGTCATATTGACTTCTAAACTACAGGTCTTCATTGGTAATTGGGCTCCAATGGTGAGAGTTATTATCACTTTCCATAAGCTTCTTTTTACCACCTACACTTCCTGCAAATGAAGAACTCAAGAACAATTTCACCTGTAGCTACTTGCTGAATATTTACCTCTCAGCTCAATAAATCACGATGGTTCACCTCTTCCAAAGTCAATAACTATTTAATATTCTATTAAGCCAATGGGAGTAAAAGAATAGTAAACCACATTTCTGCTCTAGCAATGTAATTAACAAAAACAGGGAACAATTCCCTTTTCATTTCTAATGGCTATAAAACATCTGTTATTCAAGAAGTGTGATCGTTATAAAAGTGTATGGAAAGAAGTGAACCCTGTAAACATGGACTTCATTCAGTGGAAAGGTAAAAAAATGTAAAATTATAACTTTACTACTTTAGTGCCATACTATTTCTGGATAAATTCTTATATTGAGCCCTCAGCTGATGGTAACTCATCTAAAATGGCTGAAGTCAGTGAGGAAATAATATTGAGTTTTCCTTCACAGATTAATAGTGACTAAGCTGTCCTTTAAGACATCCAAAGTCTAGACAGCCTAAGCTCATTATATATTAGAGATTCAGAATCCCTTAATTTATAACAGTTGAATTATTCCCAGGGTAGAGTAAAATAGATTTACTCCATCCTTCTGCCATTCAAAGATACTTGAGAAGATAGAGGGAAGGAATCAGTTCTTCAAAGAAGAATGTGATTTCAAAGAAAATACCATGCCAGTTATTAGAAAAGAAAAAAAAAACAAAACATTTTCACAAAATCTGAATTTTGCTTCCTCCCTCCTCTTGTCTCTAGGTGCAGCCCTGTGGAAGTGGGGAGAAAGGAGAATAATGATCATTATTTCTTTTGAATTTCACTTGCACTACATCTATCTTTTGATGACAGATAGCAAAGGATCACAGCAGTCAGAACTAAACCTAAAGCCATTTGCTCCTGTAGCCTTTAGGAAACTGAATTAATTACAGACTAACTGATTAGCTGCTCATTTTTATCTACCTATGACCCCGCTCAGGTCTTACACTTTTCTATTGCTTTTCAACATGTTGGTTTCCTTACAAAGTCCACAGATTTTATCAGTATCTTTTTGAATAACATCACCTACTGGAGGGAAATTCCAGAGCATCTAAACTAATAAATAGCTGAGTAGCACTTCCACAAGATGTTGTATGGGTATGAATTAAATCTCACTCCAATTTAGTGAATTCAATTACAGCAAGGATGTTAAAAAAAAAAAAAAAAAAAAAAGAAGTATGTAAGTCCCTTGCATCTCAGTGCAAGGGGTGCTTGCAAGGATCTGAGCTAAATAGTGTGATCAGGTGATCTATCTCCGTCTGACATGGACAAGGCAGGTGGCTTTGGATTATGTTTTCCTAACGGAATCATCATACAGGCCTCTGGATGTGGTTTCAGGACACTAAGTAGATGTTATCACTTTCCTCTTCCTGAAGTTTATAGGTGCCAGAGAAATCAAGCTCTGCTGGGGAAGTCTAGTAGAATGGCCTTTTGAGCTGCTGGTGGTAGTCCAGAGGTGATGGATCAGTGAAGTTAATCTGCATGTAACCACACATTTGTACACTGGTGTGGGTACAAACTGATCATTTCTGCAGCCACTGATCAATAGAAACACATAAAATCAGGATTCAGTTTCTCTGATACTCACTGATAGAAATTTTGTGTATTTTTCTCCACCAAAAATAAAGATTTAATTATAAAACACCACTGAAGTTTGGTACCTTAGCCTCTGCAGACAGTTCTGCCTCTTTTTTTCTAACAGATGAGGAATTATACAAACTGAAACCACCTGAAGATTTGTCATGCTGCACAGTTCTCAACAATAATATGATGCAGAATAATGTGCCTTTATGGGGTTTTTTTTTCAGTAAGTAGTGAAAAGAAAAATGTGGAATTAATTTTCTAAATTTAAAGATTCATAATGTGGTGGGTGGATCTTAGCTGGCTGCCACACACCCACTTAGGTGCCTTCTCACTTGCTGCCTTTGATAGGACATGAGGAGCAAGTAACATGGAAAAATTTCTGTGTTGAGAAAAAGGCAGGGAGATTCCGTAACAAATACCACCATAGGCAAAAGAAACTCAACTTGGTGGATGAGGTAACCCAGACAGATGGGTTGATGTGTCAACACAGTGGGATCCAGTGCACCCTCAGCAAGTTTGCAGATGACACCAAGCTGAGTGGTGCAGCTGACAGATCTGAGGGACAGGATGTCAGCCAAAGGCACCTGGGCAAGTTTGAGAAGTGGGCCCATGTGAACCTCACGAGGTTCAGTAAGGCCAAGTGCAAGGTCCCGCACCTGGGTTAGGGCAACTCCCAGTAGCAATGCGGGCTGGGAAATGATGTCAGTGAGAGCAGCCCTGCAGAGAAAGACTTGGAGGTATCAGCAGATGAAAAGCTGGATGTGAGCCAGCAATGTACTCTTGCAGCCTAGAAGGCCAATCATATCTTGGGCTGCATCAAAGGCAGCGTGGCCAGCAGGTTGAGGGAGGTGATGCTGCCCCTCTACTCTGCTCTGGTGAGACCCCACCTGGAGCAGTGTCCTGCTCTGGAGCCCTCAACACAAGGACATGAACCTGTTGAAGCAAGTCCAGAGGAGGCCAAAAAAATGATCAGAGGTCTGGAGCACCTCTCCTATGAGGACAGGCTGAGAGAGTTGGGGTTGTTCAGCCTGAAGAAGAGAAGGCTCTGGGGAGACCTTATTGTGGCCTTTCGATACTTCTAAGACAGGTGGGGACAGCCTTTTTAGCACGGCCTGTTGTGACAGGTCAAGGGGTGATGGTTTTAGACTAAAAGAGGGTACATCCAGACTAGATATAAGGAAGATTTTCTTTTTTTTTTTACAATGGAGGTGATGAAATCCTGGAACAGGTTGCCCCAAGAGGTGGTAGATGCCNCGGCCCCGGGCCCTCCGCACAGGGGCCCAAAGTGCCGCCAGGCCCTGCGCACCTGCGCCCCGATGCACGGAACTAGAATATATATTATGAAACAGGAGAATATAAAAGCGTCACGTAACCGTATGTGCTTTTCAATTCTGTACACGGTAATTTCGGGGTTTTTTTTCACTTTACATGTAGCCTCACCAGCAATAACAGAACAGTTACATGCAGAGAAGCTGTGCATAAAACACGTAACTAGCATATTGGGAAATGACACGGTTGCAACAAGACTTTAGTTTTACAGCATGACTGGAAGACAGACTTTAGGGTTGTCATGGAAGCACAGTATTTTTTTATGGACTTCAAGGCTGAAGCTCGGCTACTGTACACTGTGCAATCACCAATATATGTGTTTGTATGTTTATATGTATTTATACTTCTAAACCACCTTTTAGAATCTATTTCGCACACACAACCATGATGGCTTGGGAAGCGTGTTAAGAGGCTAAAGCCGAAGCTGGTTCNCCCCAAGAGGTGGTAGATGCCCCATCATTGGAAACATTCAAGGTCAGGTTGGACAGGCCTCTGAGCAATGTAGTTTAAAGATGCGTCTGCTTGTTGCACAGGGGGTTTGACTGAATGTCGTTTAAAGTTCCCTTCCAACCCATACCATTCTATGCATCTATAAAAATTAATCTGATCTATTGCCAAGTAAAATAGACTTAGATGATGAGGAAAAAAAAAGTAAAAAACGAAACCACCTTATTCCCAGCCTCCTTCCGTCCTCCCAGGCTCACCTTCACCCCTTCCCTCCTCCCTTCTGAGCAGTGCAAAAGGATAGGGAGCAGGGGAGGCTGCGGTCGGCCCACAGCAGCTCCTCGCCCCTGACACCGTTCCCTGCTCCAGCCTGGGGCCTTCCAACGGGCCGCAGGGAACCTCCTGCCCCACCGGGGGCTCTCCCGGGGAGGGGAGGGAGGGCATCTCTGCTGGGGCGCCCGGAGCTACTCCTGNTGCTTTTCAATTCTGTACACGGTAATTTCGGGGTTTTTTTTCACTTTACATGTAGCCTCACCAGCAATAACAGAACAGTTACATGCAGAGAAGCTGTGCATAAAACACGTAACTAGCATATTGGGAAATGACACGGTTGCAACAAGACTTTAGTTTTACAGCATGACTGGAAGACAGACTTTAGGGTTGTCATGGAAGCACAGTATTTTTTTATGGACTTCAAGGCTGAAGCTCGGCTACTGTACACTGTGCAATCACCAATATATGTGTTTGTATGTTTATATGTATTTATACTTCTAAACCACCTTTTAGAATCTATTTCGCGCACACAACCATGATGGCTTGGGAAGCGTGTTAAGAGGCTAAAGCTGAAGCTGGTTCACAGTACCAAAGTAGACAAGATACTATTTCAATACAATCACTTCTTACTTATTTGCATCAGGATAAAAGCAGGTGCAGAATCTCTGCCTTATTTTAATAGAGAAGTATCCTGTACGGCCAGTCTTTAGGTACTTCTCTCATAATACTTCTGTAATCTCTGAAGAAAAAGAAAAGTAAATGTTTTAGCAAACACATTGAGCAACAGCACTCTTACCCATGCAGATGTTATTGAAGTCATCAATAATTAAACTACAATAAAGGCAATGATTCCTAAACTGGGAAAATGGAAAAGCTATAAAATTGTTAAAAGCTGGCTTGGTGGGTTGGGGGTGGCTTAATGAAATGTTTTAATAGAATTATTATGAATTAACAATTAATAACATTGCAGGTTAGTAGTATGATATTCTAGTGACTGTCAGAGTGATAAAGGAGAGCTGAAGCGTAAGTCGGTGCCTGCTCAGTTCAAGCAGTCAGGGCAAAGGACCAGAGCGGGACACTGGGAACACGTCAGTATGGCCACGCAGCCAGGAAGAGACACTTGAGGCTCCTACTGGGCTTCCCAGCCGGTGGTTTCGGGCTGCTCTCATGCAGGGGTCATCACCATGCAAGCTACAGGAAGGCATTGATAAAGTCATCTGAAGCCCATTTAAGAGGAAATAGAAGCCACATAAATTGCAATTGTTGCTGCTGTCCCTGGGTTTAAGTCTATTCCCTGTGTGATTCAGCAGATCTAATTAAGCAGATTTAAGGACTTCACAATTAAATACAGAAGACTCTCCAAGTACCTTTAAGAATCATATTTTTTAGTGTGCAACAATTTCACGGCTATCCCACTAGCAATAAAGCTGGCAGAATCAGTAATTAATTTTAACACCTCTGATTATGAAATTAGTATTTCCTTATTAAAAATGCATAATATAATGAATTCCCAGTTAGTAATTTCACAGACAACTACAATTTTTATTGTTATTCTTCCCTTATTTTATTTGCTTGTGTATGTTTAATTTTTAACTGAGTTTCAGCTTTGCTTATAGGTCCTGATCTCTGCTAAGATGCCTTTTTACAGAAATGCACATTGGTTCAGTTGCTCTTGAATTGTTGGTATTTGTTACCTTTGTAAGAGACTTCTATTATTCTGTTTGTCTTCCAGCTGCAACCTATTTGAAATTTAAACCAAGTAGAAGCTCCTCTGACTTGCAGCATTACATTTATTCCCAAGGGAAAGCCTGACCCTTTAAAGCCTCAGAAAGAAGACGACTCTTTTTTCTCAGTTCAGTTTTCACTGGACAGCCACACAGAATAGCTGGACTGGGTAAGCTTTGAAAAGGGAAGGTGAGGTGGTTTGAGCAGTCCAGTGGTATTCTATAGCTTCCACAGAAATGAAAGCAGGAACATCTCTTGTCTACCTGAGAGTAATGAACTCTCAGCGTGGGAAACGACATACCCTGAACACAGTAAAGGTCCTGTCTGCAAAGGTGTCTTCCCCTCTGAGCTCCTTCTGCACGTTGCAAATGTTTTTCCCTTTCACGCTCGTCCATAAGCTCCTTGGTTTAGAGCAGTACTGCCAGCACCACATGGAGGCGGAGTCCTCTATCATTTATGCTCTGAGGTTCATTTAGAGCTCACAGGCAGCTGGGAGCTCTCTTTTGTTTATCAGTTCTCCAAGAATACTCATGGAAGCACCATTCCTGGTCCACCCAGTGGTATGAGGTGCAGTCACCAAGGCACACTAAATCTGTCAACAAACGGTGGTGTTTCTTCCTGGCCGTGCCTCTTTGTTTATCAAATGATGATTTTCAGTGATAAGGGAGCGGAGTGTAAACATGCTTTTCACTAATTTGCTGCGTTTGAACATCTGATTTTCTAACGTTGTGAAGATGAGCTTTGTGACTGCACAGTTTGGTTCCAATTAAATTTGTAATGAAACAAAATTCAAGTCCAACTGTGACTTGTGGCAGAGTTTTGATTTCGGCAGCACCCTCTTACATCCTTTAATCTGGCCAGCTTTCCCCACTGAACATAAATATTGACAGCTGACAAGTCAGAAAACAGCGAGCAGAGCATGGAGTGTGCCAAAGCAGTTTGCTTTACTGAGCTGTCACTTGATTTTGCTTTTTTAAATTATTTTTAGGGGCTGTTGACATACTGGCAATCAAGCCTTTCTTGAATTTTCGAGTTCATTCAAATCTTTTTTGTTGTTTTTGTTTTGTTTTTTTTCAGAACGAGTATCCCAGGGTGATTGTAAGACAAAGGAAGCAAAGTGTCGTCGCACCATCGAGCACAGCGCTTGAAGCTGCTAGGAAATGTTTGAAGCTATTTAACTTCTCTGTAGGAGCTCACAAAAGTCTGTTGCTTCCTGACACTAATAAATGCCGTGGAGGCCACTTGCTTTCAAAACTCCTGATAAAACCCACTGGTGTTGTTTTTAAAGGAATACAGCAGAAGGGAGGAAAACTAATTTAAGAAACATTTGCAACAGCGGAATAGTGCTGAAAGCTCTGGTATTAATGACAGTAGTCAGTAGCAGCAGCTGATCGCCTGGATTTAAAGGGCGATCTGCTTGGCAGCAGCAGTTCAAAACCAATGCAGATACTGGACTGCACTGTCCTTTCTATACTTAAACCCAACGTATGGGCTGATCCATTCCTTGGATACACAAGTCTGTGAGATAAAGGAAAATTAAGTTGCTTTAGTTCCAAGACTTGCTTTATTTAGTATTCATTCAGTGACAGTTTTGCTACTGGAAAAAGAAAGGAAAAAAAAAAGAAAGAAAAAAAAACCCCACAAAAACCAACAAACAGAAAAAAAACCCTTCAAACTGTGTATTAATGGAGAGTTGCCAAGGAAGAGTTTCAGCTGTAGGGGGCAGAGTCCTCAGCTTGAATAAACTGGCTCAGCTCCAGTGACCACAGCAACACTGCACCACAGCTGTGGAGCTGGGATTGGGGCTGCACATGCCTGACAACAGGCTCCTAAATTCACACTAAATAACAGTGAAATTATCAGAAGTACAGCATCTGCCTTTGGATCAAAAGACCTGATTTTTTCCTTAAGTTTTGCTGGGGGGGGAAAAAAAAAAAAAGGTCACTTACTTTTGATCCTTAAATACAGATTTAGGAGAATAAGCGTATAATTTGGAAAAAGTCTTGCTTGGATTCCACAACTGAACACCTGAATACCATGGAGTTCAAAAGATGATGGACCTTAAAGCTATTCTGAAATCCTGGGAAGTGAATTCACTTATTTTAGAGAGGCATTTTAAATGCATCCTCCTACATGCCAAGAATGGAACCCCGGTAACTGAAGCAGCAGATTTCAGAGGTGGAAGAATATAAAATCTGTCTATAAAAGCCCCATCTACATTTTCACAGTAACTTTTCCTCACCCTCCACCAACAAGAAAGAAACAGTCTCACTCATGGCTGTGTTGAATGAAGTGGCAGCTGTAAAGGCTGGAATACGGTAGTCATCAGAAAGGATTTATTAGTATGCTTTTCCTATTGCTCCTGCTTGGTGCCAGTGCCCCTGGAAAATATTTTATAACTGGAAAATATTTTACATTACTAATTTCTGCAAATGTAGATATAATTCCCAAAAGTGGGGTTTATTTAGTGTTTTTAAGATACTGTATTTGAAACCTCCGATCAATGCTTTTGGAAACTGTTCCTAAAAACTCTTACTTCTGTGACAACTTTTCTCACAGCAACCTTGTATTTCCTCAGGATTTGATTTAATTTTACCATGCCTACTTCATTCTCCAAGTCTTATACTAAATAATTTTCCTTATTCCTCGGAGTTCACACTCTACTGAAGACAGTATGTCATGTTTTCTTTCAGGCATTAGTTCCACATGATACCCTTGTGCAAAACGTTCCCTCACAAGTCACTCCCCAAACCCTCTGACAGTATTTTGAGTTTTTTGCTGGCTTGAAACTTTTGAAAGAGTTAGGAAAATGTAGTGCCTGCTGTGTCATTGTGGAGACAATTGTATTATTTTTCATTGAGCTGTATCGGTTTGTATAAAATCCAGGAGCTCTTTCATACACAGTTGCTTTCAGAAGCAAATATAGACAAAGGCATTGAGAAATGTATATAAGGGTGATCAAGACAATGGAAGAAGTTTCTTAATTCCTATAGAACATGTGATACTTACAGATTCCACCTTTTAAATTCATTTATTTTCTTTGCTGTACTGCACAACAAAGTCACGTTCTGACTTTTACATCTAATCCTTCAGCTGGAATGTTTTGGGCATTATTATTTTCCAAGGGCTAGTTGTATTTATATTTATTTTAGGCCTCCTATGTAGGAGGTTGTTGGCATTTTGAAGCAGGTACTTGAAAGAAACAAGTGTGAGATAACTGTGTAATTAAACGGTCAGCCAAATTTCAACTCGTGTTGTTCATGGGAAAATCATTCTATTCTTCAGCTGTGATTCCAGTCACTGTCATTCCAACCCCTGTGATTCCATCAATTCATACTCTTTTCAACCATAGAGAGCTATGTTAGCCTGAACCAATTCTATATTCATTTCTATTTTACTGGTATTTGTTTCCAGTATTTTATCATCCTAGCCAGTATCTGGGACAGACCTGGTTTTATTATTATGAAACTTCCTTTTGTGCCACATATTTTCTTATCAAAATACTTCAGAAAGATGATGAATAAAACAGAACGTAAGCCTGATCCTTCTGAAAGCACAATGCTTTTGCTTGCTGAGCAGCATCTTTTAACTCTCCTTCCACGTGATAGTAGTCTTAGGCACGGCACTACATGAATTTTTCAAGTGACATTTCAGTTATTACCCAGCTTTAGCTGGAAGCTGTGGTCATCATCCCAAATAGAAAAATACTTTGGCCTCTTTATACAGTCATACTCCCAGGCACCAGATGACAGTCATTGTAACTCCCTGGCTGTAACTCCCTTCTATAGAGGAGTATAGCTTTTAAAAAATTATTGTCAGTGGTTATTTTTTAAATTTTGAGCTTCATGAACCCACATAAAATGACTGTTTACTGTAATTCCTCCTATTGCCCATTTTTTAAGAGTCTCTTTCACTATATTTCAAAGCATACTCCTAAAATCTATTACCTTGTTACTTCTGTCAACATATAATTTAATATGCTAAGTGTTCCAAATTTGCAGTTACCTCTTCAAGATATGAATATAATTCTTATATCTCCAATGAATTTCTGTAACTCTAAATGATTCTAAGATCAGTTTTTCTTTGGACTCTTTGGCTTATTTGGGCATCTGTAAGTTATTAAAGAATCCATTTGTTTTGCAACATTTTTCTTTTTTTTTTTCTTAATTGCCATTAATAAAGTACCCTGTAAAAAAAAAAAAAAGCCCTCATACCTGAATCCAAATTGCTATATATGCGCTTGTCTGGTGCTATGAAAAGACTACAAAACCAGCCAGTAGAAAAGTGAGAGATTCTATAGCTTCCCAGTCATCAAAAGGAGGCAAAAAGGGAGACAGACTGTTTTTTCAGCAGCCAGGAAGCATGTTCTACAATGTTTTCCTTTAGCAGTAAGAGAAAAAGGAAATCTCTCTTTAGCAAACAGGTGGGAAGAGACGATAGAGATTATCATTTTATGGCATGCTTTATGACATAAATAAACCCTGCCTTGAGGTAAAGCCACAATATAAATCCCTGCTTAGGCCAACAGACAAACTTAGACCCATTGAGAAGAGGTCAGGCTGTTAACTCAGTCATCAGACTACAGACACATCGTTCAGATGAGGCTTGTGCACAAATCTGGGTTGCATACCACTGGCAGAAGCCAGCGTCTCCCCATTGTATATGGTATTGCTGTCTCCTAGGGCTAGAGACTCAGGTTACTTAATGATTGCTCTCTTTCTGATTCCAAGAATCCTCTGTTCTTTTTGGCACACTGACAGCCTTCAGAAGGAGGAATTAGAAGATCAAAGGAAAAATTAGGCTGGAAGGGAATCTGGAAGTCGTGTAGACCAACCTCCCCATTTAAAACATAACTGCTGCTTTTAAATCAGGCAGCACAATCTGTCCCATCGTATCTGCCCCTTTGCAGATGCAGGGTAGGGGAACAGAGCAGTCTGAGCGCTCCAACTGCCACCGGCGTACGCAAGTGCTATTGAGGGCATTCTGCACGGATAAAGTCTGACAAATGTCTGATTGGCAAGAGGAGTCAGGAAGTGTCTTCCTGTAGGATCCACTTCAACCACACATGAAATCTTCCAAATTAAGTTTCATACTTGGGACATTTGATCAGCTCGTGGGTAGGTTGCTCAACCTCTATGATCTTCAGCCTGACATACCAAGGTAAACCAAATTATTTTCCTTTCTTGTAATATACTTGGCTGGAAACTGCTTCAGGAACTGATCCATTAGTACAGGAGCTATGTCTGCCTTGATGGCAGAGATATACATTATGGAAGCAGAATAGATGGTGCCAACTCTATAGCTGCAGCCATCTGATTGACTTTAGTCTACCATGGTAACTCTGTTAGAGGCATTACCAGTATCCCAAGCCTCTTTATACACAGAAAACGGGGGCGGGGGGAAGCCAGTGAAAATACGGAGTTTAAGTTCCTTTTCTCTCTACATTCAGACTGCTCCTATTTTACACTGAGGTTTCCAGGGAAGTCTGTGGAAACCTTCGGAGAACTTTTGCCTGCCTTGCCGCCATGCACAGGAAGACGTTGAGATGTGCTCCGAGATTTTGTGATCTCGTGGTAACTTCAGCAACAGCTTTTGAAAACTCAAACCACATCAGCCTCAGTGACTAGACTGAAAAATAATTTGTGTTTGGCTCTAATCAAGTCTGATTGCAGTCTCAGTGACCTTGGGCAAGTTACTCAAGCTCTTTTTTCACCTTCCTGCTCAGCTGTAAAATTGAGTCAAAGCAGGACTTCACTGGAAAACAGATGCTGCCTCAGAGTTGTTTTTTTTTTTTTTTGGTAAATAAATTATAGAAGAAAAGATAATTAATTAATAACTAGCAGTCAGCACATAGTAATTATGTGGCCATATCCATTATGACTGTACATAAACAAAATCAATTTTCATTAGGGTATATTAATGTTATCAAGCGTTGCTTATAAAGGCTTTAGCAGTTACCAAAAAAAGCGTGGGTTTTTTTAATGAAGTGCAGCCGTTCTTTCATCCCTTAGTACTTTTATAAACCAATCAAATCTTGATATAAAATGGATGTATACTGAAATTTAAGCCCTATTTGAAAATTAATTTCAGTACGGTTTCATATCTTTACGCAGAGTAAAATTTTATCTGCACAAAAAGCTTTACATTCCTAAAAGTTTTATCTTAATTTGCAAGCAATGATTTACATTGATGGGCCCAAAGTTGAAGTGCATCAAGTCAAAATATTTCAGAAACAGTCCTGACCTCTGATATCCCAGTCTTTGCTGGCAGAAGTTAAAGGAATCAGTTTTCAGCCTGGATTTCAAGACATTCTCGCTTCTGTTTACACTGCAGAAGGCAACCAATATCACGTTTAAAAGCCATTAAACTGTATTGTTTCATTGTGTGCACCCTACTTTTCAGTTTCCCAACTGGCTTTTGTTTCCCTCACAGGTTTTCTTCCTGAGACCATGGATTGATTCTCTGTAGCTGCAATTCAATTGCTGTAGCAATAAAGCAGGATGGAAAGCATATGATTACTAAGCTGCTAGACAAAAACATGGCATTGCAGAGCTCAAACTGTAGGATTAACTCTTGTTAATACTGCTTATTTATCTCATTGTAGTTCTACAATAGGGCTGAACAAAAGAATGCAACAAGTCATCTATTTCATCCTAAATCTAAAACTGGCACTAACTGAAAAGAAACAGAAGAGACTACACATTTGAAATGTGCACCATCAGCCTGTTATTCAATCAATTGAATATTGAATCGGATATGGTAGGGTTGCAGTTGTCTACAATTTGTCAGTCGCATTATACCTTGCCATTGTTTCCTCCTCCTGGGTGGAGGACAAGCACCAGAACTTAACTGGGTTTAAAAAGTAAAAACAGACATCGGTGGTGCCAGAAATGCCACGTTGTGGCTATTGCATCTATTTCACACTGCAATCAGTGAGAATTAAGTATCAAAATGATCTTGATAATCATATTAGCCATGTAATATAAGCCATATTTATATGGTACTGACAGATGAACAAATCTTAGTGCTATGGCCCTTTTTATTCATTTTGATCATCAGACAGATTTAGAGGACTGTATATATCGGCTTTTACTGGATTCTTCAATGGCTTCTATATTTACTGATATATCTCAGGCACTTTAGCAATAAGCAATTAATGGGATGAATTTCCTTCCTTTCCTCTTCAAATCATCTGGTCTCCCCTTGCTTTGAGGTGCTCAGTCTGTTCTGTTATCAAATTCTTTGGGACTAGGTTGGTGCTGAACATGTCAGTAGGGGTCTGCTTTTCACGTAGAACCTTCACTGTCCTTCAGGTTAGTGGTGGTCTCTAAAATGTTGATGGTAATAATTCTTATTTCTGCAGAAATATCTGTAGAAACCTCTCTGTGTTTAGAATTGAGAATTATAGGCAATGTGCTAGACAGAAATACAAAACTGTCTCCACGTTTCAATCACATTCATTGCCAAAGAAGCTGTCACAAAACCACACTTTTAACGGCATATAGTGTTGTAAGATTAGTTGTCCTATATATTTTCATCCTACAGTATTTATTACTTCAAAAGGACATACTTCACAAGGATGTGATGCACTAGTGCGGAAGAATTGTGAATGTGAGCATGGGTATGAATGGGTATATAAACACAGGTCATTCAAAGAAGCAGATGAAACAATATTTAAAAAGAAACTAATTAACAAAATTTGGGTATTATCTTCTGAAATAAATGAGAATAGTTTCACTCAACCCCCTGTCTTTTCCTATCTCACATAAAAAATGCATAGTTGTAATTTGCATCGGTAGGAAGAATCACCCAACTGGGCTGCTCTAATTCCTAAGGGTGGACAGTTTAGGGCAGCATCAAACATTTCAGGTTGGAGGGAAATCATGACAATCCACCTGCTAACTCAGAATAATAAAACTGAATTTGTGTGAGCTCATGAAAAGTCCAAAAACTCCAGCAGTCTCTGAGCAGCAACGCTGAGGCAGAAAAAAACTCCGAACCACAACAATACAACAAACCAGTAACACAAAAGCAAGACAGAAATGGTGCAAATCTTCAGTCAAGTCAGACTTCTGGTGAGAACAACAGCATGGTCACCATCTACCATTTAATTAGAAGGATGAGCAGCCGCACGGGATTCATCCGCAGCTGCTGGTCAGCCAAAGGTGCTGTGCTGACAATGTGAGCAGCACTGGCAGGCGGCTGCCTCTGGAACTGGTGCTTTATAAACAGGAATATGAACAGGATAATGGATTTGGGCCAAACGTCTTGACTATCAGCAAGGGAGTTCTCCAGTGACAGCGCAGGAAAGTCAGGAACTGGAAGAAGCTCTGACCATCCAGATTAAAATAACACAGGGAGGCCTGGCTAGGTATAACTATCAAGATTAATATATGATTTACTATATTATTTGAGACACTCTACTTGTCTCTTTATTAGAATAGTTCGGGTTTTTTTAGACAGGAGATCATTTGCTTTTAAAAATTTACCTTTCATCTTCAGATACACAAGAAATGTTTTCACAGGCACTTGGCATGCAGAAATTCCCAGGACTCGACGCGTGTTTAGTATTCAATTCATTACACCAATGCCTCTAAATTTGGTACACAAGATAATGCTCATTTCTTAAATGAGTCAAGCTCCAGTGAAACTGAAAAAAGCTACATGCATGCATTTGCATCCAGAATGTAATGGATAATTTGAAGATGCAAGAATAGCTTTTCTGTGTTCAGTATCTCATAAAATTTGAAAGTTATTTTCCTTCTGCTATACTTTATGGCCAGCTACCATAGAAGAAAATATTGAAGAAATCTATAAAATCCTATATAGAGACATTTGCATGTAAACTACCAAGAGCTGTGTTGCAGGAATGTAGGTCAGGGTCAAATTTAAGGAGTCACTAATAAAATACAGATTAGATCCTCCACATCATGGCATAATTAATCTGAACTTTCTGGTACTCATAGAAGTAATTCTCACTACTGACAAACAAATTTTAGTAAAGGAAGAAAAGATAAACAAGAAAGGGGATTAGGAGGCTTAGATTCAATTTCTAAATCATAGATATTTTCTTGACTTCTAGTGTGATGTCAGAACTGCTGGTGCATCTGGCTTTCCTGCTTTTTTTTTTGCAATCTCTTCCACACTTACTCTTTGGAATATTCCAGATTTCCTGGGTTGAAATGCACACATCAAGTTGCATCTGGTTGTGGTTTACACCACATCTAAAATATTTTGATTTTTTGTTCCCGCTCTATTTCCCTAGCTAGTCCCACAACACTCCCACAGTAATCACAGAATCATAGAATCACAGAACGGTAGGGGTTGGAAGGGACCTCTGGAGATCGAGTCCAATCCCCCTGCCAGAGCAGGATCACCCAGGGCAGGCCACACAGGAACAGATCTAGGGGGCTTTGGAAAGTCTCCAGAGAAGGAGACTCCACCACCTCTCTGGGCAGCCTGGGTCAGGCTCCATCAGCCTCACAGGAAAGAAGATTTTCCTCCTGTTGAGGTGGAACTTCCTGGGTTCCAGTTTATGCCCATTGCCCCTCGACATATCCCAGGGCACCACAGAAACGAGACTGGCCACTTCTACTCAACACCCACCCTTCAGAGATTTGTAAAGATTAAGATCTCCTCTCAGTCTTCTCTTCTCCAGACTAACCAGCCCCAGGACTCTCAGCCTTTCCTCACTAGAGAGATGTTCCAGTCCTTTCAATATCTTCGCAGCCTCTCTAGTAGTTCCCTGTCCCTCTTGCATTAGGGAGCCCAAAACTGGACACAGTCCTCCGGATGTGGTCTCACTGGGGCAGAGTAGAGGGAGAGAAGAACCTCCCTCGACCTGCTGGCCGCACTCTTCTTCTCAATGCATCCCAAGATCCCATTGGCCTTCTTGGCTACAAGAACGCCTTGCTGGCTCATGGTGAACTTACTGTCCACCAGCACTCCCAGGTCCTTCTCCATAGAACTGCTTTCCAGCAGGTCAGCTCCTAACCTGTACTGGTGCAGGGGGTTATTCCTCCCCACACGCAGAACTCTACACTTGCCTTCTCTTAGGCAAGCTTCTGTGAGAAGCATAATTAAAATAAACAAACCAACCAAATCAGACAGAGACAACAGCAAAATGCAGTTTCCCAATTTCCTAGATCCTGTTTGCAACATACTTCATATCAGCAGATTTTTTTTTTTTTAACTCTTCCTATTACATCCTATCGGTGAGTTGGGACACAACAACTTGTGGAACACGGATAAAGTACATTTATAAGGCAAAATCAATTTAGCACCATTGTCAGACAGAACTAGAGACAAAAGTCAGGAATTGTGCCTTCAGGTCGTTCAACAGGTGCTTCCCCAAAGAGACGCCACTTTCGAGAATCCTTTGCTTAGAGCATGGACAAATGGTTAGATCCAGCCATGAAAAGAAAATGGACACAACCTTGGCTTTCAAGGGGAACAGAACTTGGATTCACATTTGGTTTAGGATGTTACCATACAGCTATGAGAATATTTTCTTATATGGTGAAAGTTCCTAAGGGAAATAAATGAAGAAACATAAGGATCCATGTTTATGACACACAAATAAGATGGGGATAGTATTTTAAGTAAACAAAATAGAATAACCTGTACATTAAAACTGCGTGAAGTACTGTTCTACTTAAAAATACTGTAATTCAATAAAATAAGTGCAAAACGCCCTTCTTTAAAACACGCTGAGGACAACAGCAATTTCATTGAGCTGCAGAAAGTGACCTGCAAGGAATCCTTCTTTTAATGGGGGATGGGGAGTTACTTCCTCTTAACAATCTAACTAAGCTGTGTTCTGGAATAATTATTTTACCCCACTCCTGTGTATTGGTTTATAAATTAACAAACTTACATTCTGTGTTAATTTCTATTGTTGTTTCTTTTGTTGTTAGAGTGCTCTAGATGTATTAGATTAATTACGGTTAAATAAACTTTTTAAAAATCGTTGTGAAACTCTAGTATTTCATAAATGAAGACATTTCTGAAGGACTTTTCCATCATCTATTTCTTTGGCATTTCGGCTTTTGTCTAAGACTTATTTTTCTTCCTCTTTTCTTTTCAAACAAGTGGTAAGTGTTCTCAAATTAGAAGAGGTGTATTACATAAAATGTGAATTTAGAATTGTAGAGATCATGCATAAACAAAAGCAACGTACAAAGGAAAGCTATTATTTTGTAACTCATAATAGAGCATGTTTTATTGCCTAAATCACTCCTAATTTTGCAAATGTGTCATATTTTCAAAATGTTTAGTCCCATTTTCAGGAGGCATGCAATTGCAAAAGAACTACTATCACTTAGAAACTGTGTGTTTTGTCTAATCTATTAATCTAAACTTCTCCTAGAAAAAATAAAGAAAAAAGGGCATTTACAGAGTATGTATCTACCTAGTTCTACACATACCGAGGAAATCTAGACGCCAAAAGTAGAGTGAAATAATTTCAGCTTGGAAGTCTAAACCTCACTGAAAAGAAAGCTTTTTTTTTTTTTTTTTAATTAAAGTGCTTGGCATGTTTTAAAAATACACTGAATTTACTCATACCTTATTCCTCTCATATACGCATATCAGAAATGTTTATCTCTTTCAACACACATATGCAAGAGACAAATAAATACACATATACATACAGGACACCCACTTACTGCACTTCAGGTGTTAAAGATACGTTTGGGGAAGTTCACCAAGTGTTGTTTTTCATGTACTGAGTAAGCCTGTATCATTTTCTTTTTAAATGTGAGGGCTTTATGTTTAATGATCCTTAAAAGAATCCTTGAGTTTAAGTTAAACTGAGGAAATGCAGATGTGATTAGGTTTTTGACCTTGATTTAGTTTGGGAAAAAACAAACAAACAAACAAAAAATAAAACCAAGAGATTAAAGAGGTTAGTAAAGCTCTAGCTCTGAAAATTCTTTCAGTTCTTAATGTAAGTATTGATAAAATGCCTACCTACATGCTTGATATTTGCCAGAATATATATATATATATATATATATAT
>VWZK01012982.1:6354-46279 GCA_013396935.1 Baryphthengus martii | reverse complement strand
GAGGATAATGGATTCTAATGGATTCTATCCCTGTGTTTTCCCATCTCTCTCCCACCTCTTGCTGTAACCCTCTATTAGTGAAGGAGTCATTCCTTTTGTGATTAATGTTAAAAGGAAGATGTGACATTGAAATGGAGAAATTGTTATGTGATGAGTGAAACTACAAACTCAAGCAATGATAGTCAATACAAAACAAAAGGGCTGCAAAATGGTCAGTATTAGACTACAGAATCGTAGAACTCAGAAAGATTTGAGTTGGAAGCAACCTTAAAGATCATCTGGTTCTAATGCCCAGTGCAGATAAATCCACACTGGGGAAGTGAATCGCGGCAAAAGGGCCTGGCAAGGAGTTCTGTTTGGGAGCTTTTTGAAGCCAAGCAGGAGCCTCGCCTGCTCCGAGGGGCTGGCAGCTGCTGGGCTGGCAGCTGCTGGGCGGGCTGCTGAGGCGGCCCGGGCGGAGGGCGGAACCAACACCCCCGGGCGCCTGAACTTAACGAGGAGTAAACACACCGAGGGTGGCTCACCTGCCCTCAGCCCTCCCCTCTTAAAAGAAGCCCCCAGGGAGCGCATCCAGCTAATGAGCAGCTAACGAGTGGGCGTCACCCGAGGCACCACGTGGGAGCACCAGGTCCAGGGCGGGTGAACGGACCGAGCGAACAGGACCTGGCAGTTACAGGCTAGACTCGCCGAGGGGAGCGGCTCCGGTGCCGGTCAGCCCGCCCTAGGGAAGGGGATGNGATGACCGTCAGCCAGCAATGTGCCCTTGTGGTCAAGAAGGCCAATGGCATCCTGGGGTGTATTAGAAGAGGGGTATTGTTAGTCAGTCAAGAGAGGTGATTGGTTCTCCCCCTCTACTCTGCCCTGGTGAGACTGTACTTGGATTATTGTATCCAGTTCTGGGCCCCTCAGTTCAAGAAGGACAGGGAACTGCTTGAAAGTGTCCAGCGCAGAGCCACTAAGAAGGTTAAGGGAGTGGAACACCTCCCATGTGAGGAAAGGCTGAGGGAGCTGGATCTCTTTAGCCTGGAGAAGAGGAGACTGAGGGGTGATCTCATTAATGTTTATAAATATGTAAAGGACAAGTATCAAAAGGATGGAGCCAGGCTCTTCACAGTGATGCCCAATGATAGGACAAGGGGCAATAGGTGCAAATTGAAGCATAGGAGGTTTGCGGTAAACATAAGGAAGAACTTTTTCACAGCGAGGGTGGCAGAACAATGGAATGGGCTGCCCAGAGAGGTTGTGAAGTCTCCTTCTCAGGAGACATTCAAAACCCACCTGGACGTGTTCCTGTGTTCCTATGTGGTCCTGCTCTGGCAGAGGAGTTGGACTAGATGATCTTTTGAGGTCCCTTCCAACCCCTAACATTCTGTGATTCTGTGACATGGGCAGGGACACCTTCCTCTAGACCAGGTTGCTCATAGCCATGTCCAACCTGGCCTTGGACACTTACAGGGAGGGGGCATCCACAACTTTTTTTAACAACCCGTTCCAGCGTCTCGTCACCCTCACAGTAAAGAGTTGGATTAGATATTCGATAATCTACCCTTTTTCAGTTTAAAAGCATTACCCCTTGCCCTATTACTACACTCCCTGATAAGGAGTCCCTCCCCATCTTTGCTGGAGGCCCTCTTTAAGTATTGGAAGGTGTCTATAAGGTTTCTTGGAGCCTTCTTTTCTTCAGGCTGAACAACCCCAACTCTCTCAGCCTGTTCTCATAGGAGAGATGCTTCAGAGGTCACTGATCATCTTTGCGGCTCTCCTCTGGACCTGCTCCAACAAGTCCATGTCTTTCTTGTGTTGGGGGCCCAAGAGATGAACACAGTACTCCAGATGGGATCTCACTAGGTCAGAGTAGAGAGGGAGAATTGTCTGGTCCTGCTGGTCACACTTCTTCTGATGTAGCTCTATAGCCTAGGGTAAAAGTTTTACTCGTTACTGTGCAGCTATGATAAGGTATACTTACTCCTATAATTCCTGGTTATCAAAAGTATCTCTTGTATTCTGCTTACTTTCCTTTACTGAGAAAGCTTTGATTTCTAATGAAATCAGAAAATTAAGAAAGTGTTGTGGTAATGTTTTCAACAACATAATCCATAGGTTTAGTTAACTGCCATACTACATGGAACCCTTTAATTATTGAACAGAATTCTATGTAACCAAGTGGTTTAAGGTACTCTTGATCTATTTTTTTTCCCATAATCTCTTTTTTTTTGTCTATTTCTAAGAGTGAGGTCTAGGCTAAATGTGGAAATTATACTACATAGTTATGATCAGATGTTGTGTGTGTCCTACCTGTTGATATTGGAATGGGGAATTTATTTTTTCATGTTCTACACATCTAGGACAGAAGTTTTATTGTGTTTGTTGTTGATGTTCTGTCTAACATAACAGGATGGAAATTTCATTTCTAGTGGTAATAATGATCAGTATGTAGGTTGTACTATCCAACTACATTCTATTTAGTCACTTCATTATATATAACATAATTTCTTTCAGAGGAGCCCAGTAAACACTGAGATTGGCGTGACTATTGAATTTTAGTCTGATATTTACTGCATTTAGAAAAACAGATAAATACCAGGCCTTAGAATGATACCTAAAGGTAGGTGGTATTCCCATTCCTTAGAAATCTTGTATTCTGTCTACATCTTCAGCAGCAACATAGTACCCTGACTACACCTGATTCAGACATTCAGATTCAAGATCAAGTAGGGTTTTCCCATAGGCGTTTGTCTACCACATTTTTTTTTCTCTAGGAGGCATTTCTGTTTGAAAACGTGCATTTGAAATATGGGTCTGGCTCAGCGGAAAATAACCCTAATTGTTAGTATTACAATTTCTATTTAGTGCAAGAAAGTAAAATTCATGGTGAAATATTTTGAAGCCTCCCGTACCCTGTATTACCTTTCTTCAAATACATGATGTAAACTTCCACCTTATCTTGAAATGCAAGTATTTTAAAATGTGTAATTTAAATTTTAAGTAAATACTTTGTTTCAGCATCCTAAAGTAATTCGTGTAGAGAAAAAGTTAGAGACTGTACTAATGAACTGAAGAATGGAAAGGACAGTTTCTTTCCTTGCATAACTTTCAAACTCAGGTCACTTTTGTGGAAGATAGCCCATGGGGATAATAACTTGGTGACAAAATAGAAAAAGAAGTTATAATTCAAAAATTACCAGGCCATTAATCTTGTCTTTAACAGAGAACAAACTAATTTATTTTAGAGAGGGTTAAACCTGAGGTGCAGTTTATAATCTTTTTTGATAGCTTACTAGTGTTGGAATATTAATAATGTCAGTCAGTATGATCTGTCTCAAATTTGAGTTATGTTTGTGGAAAAAAAAATGAAGTAACAGTGGCATAAGGCAACAAGAAAGCTTCAATTTGGTGTTCATTTTTAAAGAGCTGAGAAATGAATACGCGAGGAACACCGCTTTGTGGAATAGAATTGCGTTGCAAATGAAGATTGATTGCACTTTCAAAATTCAATAGTCATCATTGAAGATATTAGAATAGTTTGAGTCCGGTTGACATACAAATCATCGGAAAATAAGCCAAAATAAGGAAGAAAAAGGGAGAGTCCACAAGAATTTGTCAGGTACTCCCCTTCAGGGAGAAGCAATTTGTTTGGAGATATATCTGTAAGGTTTTGTTGCGTCATTACACTGTCTCTGACCTTCCTCATTACCTTTTCCAACCTTGGGTTGGTTTCTACCCTTGGAAAACAGTGAAAAGAAACAGTCATTGTTACATATAAAAACTGCAGTTTTCATATAGTTTTGCAGTCGTCGTGTAGTTTTCCAGGTTCCTTAGAGACTCTTGGGTGACTTGGACTTGGGAGCTCTTCATATGGCCAGTCACTAGAGTTCATGTGCCTTCCCTTCTCCTTTGGGAAGTGTCCTATAAGGGCTAGTGAAGGGCTTAAAATCCTTTGAAAGAGTCTGATCTCTTCTGTAAGCAGGAGGAGAGGGGGGAGTCTTTTACAGCAGACTTGTTAAATCTAGCTGTGTCCAAAGATGGACGGTATTTGTATTGCTTCTCACAGTAATCTCTAGTGTAAGGAAGGAGTTTTTCCTATGTGTTGTGGATAGGGCAAATGGGAATTTCAAGATTCTGTTCCAACTTGGACGCCACTGATGTCTTCAGAAACTTGACTTGCAATCTATAATTGGGCATAGGAAAAGTCTAGTGGGTGACTCTCATGAGAACTACCAAACTTAACAAAATTCCAGTCGTCACTGGGGCTACTATTATCTCCTCTGGACCATATCTCTCTGGTAACATCTCTCTGGTAACTCTTGACAAAAGTATGGTAACGTCTATAGTTTGATATTTACAGAAATTTCTATGCATTAACTTTTGTAATAGATTTAATAGATCTTTTAAAACACTTCACTTTGTGCACTACTAAAAACAATAAAAGATATAGCGTAGATGCTTAAATATACTTTTTTTTTTTAAGGAAAATAAAAATTCAACTGTGCATATATGATGAGAGTCCTAAAATTCTATTTTTTATTTTAAACTGTTGCATCGTCTGGTGGGAACATTCTTCTAAAGTTTACTGGAACTCTCTCAAGATCCTGCTTGTGAATTCAGTGTTTCAGAAAAGCTTTATAACATTGCAACTTTTTGGTTTTGGTTTTAGATAGAAGTGATGCAGTTGAGCTTCCTATAAAATTCATTCCTCGATATGCCGGTTGCTACCGCTGTCAGATTCTTCTGAAGTCCTCCTGCGATGTCCGTGTCTATGAGCTTGAATGTGTGGTGCGTACAGACCATGCTGAAGCAGAGTATGAATTTCTAACTCCAGCTTACCAGGCAGTGATGCAGGATATTCCAATTGTAAGTTCACTTTAGATATTCAGAAGTTTTAAAGATTGGGCTCCAGATCAATGCTGTTAATATTGATGGTTGTAAAATTGAAAGGCATGACTCAAAGTCCATATTGGACATAATATAAAACTTGTTGTGAAAAATAGTTTCCGGCAATTTGTAAAGTAAATTATTAGTTTGTTTGGCTTATTTTTGATGTTTCATTTCTATCTTGACAATTGTTAATCTGTTATTTATTGATATTAACACACTGAAAGTGGGGAAAAGGAGTCATTTAATGTAGGGAATAAGTGCATTTCTGGCAAAAAAAAGGAAAGATATTGAGAAGTATAATAGAAGATTACGTACTACCTTAAAAAGTATGGCAAGCACAGACCATATATCATATTTAGTTTTATCATATCTATTTTGTATATGAAAGCCTTGACAGATGAGAAGTAAAATGAGGGAATGAAGATGGAATATAGGTCAGAATATCAACTCCCTCAGAAAATGATTGCTCCAATTTTAGAAAACTTTTTTGATCTAGAAGAAAAAAGAAATGGAAAAAATGACAGGGAAGAGGCTTAAGCTGAGCAAAAGGGTAAATATTCTCTAAAAGATAAAAATGGTAAAATATTTTCTGAGATTTTACCTACAGTTTGGTCTATGTACTTGATGTAACCTTTTGAGCTACTGAAGAGTACTAGCAAGTTAATTTATAGAAAGATTATTCTGAGATTTTGTAGTCAAAAGAGTGGGAGCATATCCAAATAAGGAGACTTAAAGTCTGAGGGGAAAAACGTACAGTGGATGCTCTGTGAAATACTGAAAGTAGAAAAGGAACTAGTTCATTAAGAAAGAAAGGGGAAAAAAAGTAAAAAAATGGAAGGAAATCATATTACGGTGCTATCTTTTGTTACATGTGAGTTGTAAGATATTCATATATTATTTATTAAATACTGTTTTATCAAACGTTACATTAGCTGAAAAACGACTGCTATATAACACAGAAAGGCAAGGGAGAAAACCACCTTGTTTAAACAGAGAGTTTCTGAACAGAATGGCTTTATTCTTTTGATTATTTTATTTCCACTTAGTGTTCATGCTTTTAAATTTCATGCAGCTCTTGTACTTTTAAGTCCTCCTTGTCTTCCTAGCAAGGAAATAAATAGCACTCCAATTGGAGCATGTACTCTGTGTGTGTTCCCCAGAGAGGGAATGTGTATCTCTGTTAGTCTGTCTTTCTATGGAATGTACACGTGTGGTCACAAAGGCTACTCTAAATGTTATGCCTGAAATTTCGCAAAATGTAAAGTTGTTCCTGTCTCTTTACATCTTAAGCATCGTTTTGTGATTGTACGTTAATTTTTTTCACAAGGTTTCTTTCATGTTCAGTATAAGAAACTTGTTATTCTGGTAAGGAGTTAGGTATTTTACATTTTTATGTGCCTCAATTCTAGCTGGAGATTGTGCATCTGCTAGAAATTTTTCTGTACTTTTACATTAACTAGCACTGTTATATTTGTCATTCAAATTACTGAACTTTGAAATACTCTATGGAGAGAGACAGATGCTCGTGGAGAGTGAAACAGGTATGGGGATGTTCAATCTGCCAAACTTAGTTTCTTGAACCTGATATTTAGTGTGCAAAGCACTTTTTACAGGTATTAGCAAACTGTCATAACACCTGTGCGGTAGGTAGAGTATATTATAACTGTAGCAGATAAAATGGTCAAATTGTTTGCTTAAAGCCACATCATTAGTGACAGAACAAGAGTAAGAACCCACTTGAATCTGAAGTCTGTGATTAATGTAGGAGTTAAGACTGAAATTCTGAAGTTTCCATAATTCTTACAAGCATGAGATGAATATAATTTTTCCATCAGTCGTTTTCAGCCACTCTGGGTATAGGTCCATAAGTACATTCAGCCTTATTATGTACTTCGTATTTAACCACGTATCATCCTGTGAGAAGATTCTAACTCCCTTAGCAGTAATTGTGTTTCTTGCTGATTTAACAGACTTCAGAAACGATTTCACGTTAAGCAGAGATCCTGTAAGAATTAAATGATTAAGTAATTAAACCTGTTTGTTAATGCACAAGTAAAAGTGAGCAGAATTTAACCAATATTTTATTTTCATTTTCTAATGTTTGTGATTGACGTTAATAACTTTCTTTAGAAAATATTTTTAGACACATTCATGCTGTATTAGAAGGATTTGTTACAGAAGAATTTTGAAGTGACCCGGTTTGTCAGTTACATTTCTCCATCTGACAAGTTTCATGTTTGAATATAAGAAGAAATATTTGTGGTATTTGTTGGTGTAATCTTCATTAGTGTGGATGAAGGAAGCATCTGATACCAATGGCTCTAGAAACCATTGAAAATAAAACAATTTAAGCCTTCAGATTTTCCCTATCCGCCTATGTTCCCTATCAAAGAACAGTCATGGTGATGTTTTTCCTCTATCCCACCTTCTAAACCAGTAGATTAGCAAAGGTGATGACCTGCCAGTTGTAAAACTGGTCAAACTTGTAAGGTTGTTCCTGATATTGTGAAGTAAAAAAGCATTAAAATAATCTTTTGTTGCCTTTTTTTCCCCTTTCATTTTATCCTCAGCATGAGGTTACCAGTTAAGTACTTTTTAAAATTTCTGTCATGTTTTCTACCAGAGATTATGTAGTTGTTGTTTTTACAGAATTGGAGACACAGGGGTGGAACTATTTCGAAAAACTGAGGCACTATACAAATCTCAATATTTCCAACAGGCATTTGTTCTCAATTACTAGAAAATTCTTAACAACTCAGAATTAAGCATTAATCAAACCTCTGAAACCTGAGACTGCAGGTGTTGTGCCATGCCATAGGGTTAGCTCTGATGACCACAGATTGTGGTTCTGAATTTCTGAGGTTGCAATAGATGAGCTTGAGAGACTTTAAAAGAAAGAAATGAAAACTGAAGTATCATCCCTATTCCCGCAAATCTGTTGTTTATATCTGATGTTTGTATACAATTTTCCATGGATGAAGACTGTTATGGGTCAAAGAATTACTTCCTCTTGTCATAGATTGGATCAATCTTTTCTGTTTTGACAGGCCATGTATTACCTCTTGAATCATAGAGGTCTTTCCAACCTTAATGTTTCTATGATTATCAAGTCCAACTGTCAAGCCAACGTTATCATGACCACTAAACCATGTCCTGAAGTGCCACATCTAGACATTTTTTGAACACCTCCAGAGATGGTGACTCTAGCAACTCACTGGACAGCCTCCTCCAATGTCTCACCACTCTTTCAGTATAGAACTTGTTCTTAATATCCAATTTAAAATTCCCCTGGCACAATTTAAGCCCATTTCCTGTTGTCCTGTCACTAGTTACTTGGGAGAAGAAACAGTTTATTTCCTTTTTCAGATGGATATTAACCTTTTTGTGAACTGTGTATTTGGTCATCTGGTTCCTTCAACTAGCAGGAGACTGGATAGCATTATTTATGCAGCCCCCAAGCATGTATTAGAAAATAACTCACTTTCTACCATAATCAAGTAGTCTTGTCATACATCTGGATGCAAGACAAACATATTTCATAAATAGGCTTTCATACTACTCAGGCCAAGTGTTCTGTAAAATAGATTAGTTTCCAGAAAGACCAATTTCTGAGAACAGAGTACTGTAAATAACCATAAATACTCGAGTCCTTAATTCGTGAGACTGATCCTGTAATACAGTCAGTGGCCAAATGAGGCAATATATGCTAGTACTCCACATCAGCACTTCAAAGAGGTGCACTAGAATTTTATACAGATGGAAAAGGGTCATGATTTTGACAAGCATTGGAAAGCACCGTAAAGATACTTGTAAGTGGTTACAATGATACTCATAAATTTCATCTTGACCATTAGCTGTATCAGCTACATATTCTTCTAATGAATATTCCTGCTGACAGGATTGCTACTGGTGGTATTAGTACCAGTACCTTCGGCTGCCAGGAATAAGAGATTTATTATTAGCTTAATGATTTTTTAAAATACACTGTTTTATTTTCCCCAAAGGTGCTTTGAGCGAGTACTTTGGGAAAATGAGTACTTTGCTCTGATTTGATGATAATGGCAAGTAAAAGCTGAAGTGCATGTAAAGAGCTTTAAATGCATAATGTAATTTACATCTTTACTTTGATTTCAGAATAACATATCGAGCCAGAACTGGAAACTTGAAGCAATTTTGGAAGGACAGGGTTTTTATGGCCCTCCTCAAATAAATGTGGGTCTAGGTGAAACCGCTCTGTATCCTCTCGTGTTCAAGCCTGTCGCTGAGTGCATAACAATGGTAAGACGGAAATTAGTTTCAACATTTGAAAAGGATGTTTCTGTCAAAATTAAATCAGATTACAAATTATGGAAGTGTTTAAGCAGTTATTAATATTAAGCATCTTCTTTAGAGTCAGAAATTGAAAGTTTGCCTACTAGCTGAAGTGAGAAACCGAAGGAACTAACTTTGCAAGACTTGAGATTAGGCATGATAGATTTCTCTACCTGCCCTTCTCTCTTCTTTTATCTGCTCTCCTATCAAACCCTCCATTTTAAAGAAATGAACAGTTACTCTCTAGATTCTGAACTTTGGTCATAAAAATGTACATTGTGTTAATCTGAACTTAAATACATGTATTAAATTGTATTTCTTTACCTAAGTAATAAAATAGTAATGTTGAATGTTTCTCATTGCGTGCATGCATCACAAATTAATTTGTAATGGGTACTTTGTTTCACAAAATAATTTCTGTCACAAGTTAAGCCACTACTTAGAAGCTGCTTTTGCCATCAGAGTAATCACTATTCTAAATGCTAGAATGAAGAGCAGAGCAGAGGCTGTGGCAGCGCTAGCAAGAAGTAGTTTAAGTGTTCTTGCCTAGGTACTAGCTGCGAGATTTTGACTGCAGTTTGCTATTCAAATGTGTGAATTGCTAAAGACAAAACCCAAGTTGTTCTGTTAAACATTAGTAATCCTTCTGCAGGCATTACCAACCAAATATAACATAGTTTAGGAATGCAGAATTATAAAATTAAAAGCCAAACGCCCTCAATCCTTCGTCAACAAATAAACATGAAGAACATTTTAGTTGAGCAAAGTTATATTGTATATGAGGAATAAAGATACCTGAGAACATTTTCTTGGATATTTATTTTCCAGGAAGAGGCCAAGAAGTGTAAAATCTAGAAAGGTAAAGGCTTTATATTGTTAAATGTCATAATCTAGAAAAAATGAAAGAATAATTTATTTAATTTTATTTTTTTTCTTTTAGTTTTGTTCTCTGTTCGACAGCATAGTTGACTTAATTTAGAAAAGTCAATAGGAACATTTTCTTGTAAGCATATTTGCTGCCTGGATTTAAGATTAATAAACTAAAGGAGTTGATTTGGCAGTGAAAGGGGACTTTTACAGTGCTGAAACTTTTTTTTTCTTCTTTCTTTGTCATAGGGAAGGCTTATTCTGCGAAATGATACAGCTGGCATTGAAAACATCATTAGACTTAAGGGAATAGGGAAGAAACCTCTGGCACAGGATTGTATTGTGATAGATTGCCAAGTGAGAACGGTCACTCAAAAAATTTTATGGGTACCCAATTATACCAAGAACAAGTTAACATACAAGGTAAATTTTTGCAATTATGTGAGAACTGTTTTTCAATCTAAGGGCCTACAAGTTATGTATTGCAACTGCAAGTATTACTGCAGTTGGAGATTTGCTATTAACATTCATGTATCCATGAGAAATTATATCTAACTATAGTTTTTAGTATATGAATATGTTTATAGCCAGGAAATCTATGAGTTGCTCTAATTTTACTGTATGTTCTGTGAAAAAGATTTCTTAGTTTTTTAGCTTGGTTTCTTAGGCGGCAACACTTCTACAATTGCACTCTGTTTATTCGATAGCTCTTCCTCCTCCACTGATTTGAAACCAGTGGCCAACTCCATCAGTTTTGAAATCACAGAAGCAGCTTCACAATTACGGGGTTCCTAAAATCTGCATAAAGCATTGGAATATTACAGAAGATGGAAAAAAAAAAATAGTTGTCCTGCTAAGAGAAAGATTGCACCATGAGCTTGCAATGTATCTGTTTCTAATGGCCTGGCCAGTCAGTGCTCACATTTCTAGAATCATATTATAGCACTTAGTGTCTTTTGCCCAGTTTCAGGGAGGCTGGAGGAAGTTTGGGGTACTTTGTGCTGATGGGAAAGAAAATTCGGAGGAAATAACAAACTGGAATTGTTGAAGTGCGATGGGTCACTGGGGAGATAGAGTAGGGGGTGCTGGGGTAGTTGTGATTTCAATGAAGGGACATAAAATATAAATTCTTAGGAAACAGAGTTTAATTCAGTTTCCCTGCTCAAGAAGATCTTCAAAATGACTGCACTGAAATTATTCCTTGTCTGTCTTTCAGAAACCTTGTGTTAAATGGATTTGTGACAGTTGTAACAGGTAGAAAAGGACTTTTGCATAGGAGTTGGCAGGGCTCATCAAAAGAGCTTTAAACTAGATTTGAAGTGGGGAATGGATACTTAGTAGAGATAAGCCTGAGGGCGGCACATCAATGTTTGTGGGACAGCATGCTAGCAAGGTCCTTCCGTCTGCCATCCCATGAGGGCATGGAGTGCCATATGGTAGCAAAGACAGAAGGGATATTGATTCACTAGGAATCATGGTAATGCCTTGGAATAATTAGGCAGGAATAAGTCCTTGTCCTCACAAAAAGATGATGAGATCAATAGCACTGAAGTGCAGCTATACCAATGCAAGCAACATTGTCAACCAACAGAAGGAGCTGGATGCCATTGAACAACAGGAAAACTGTGACAGAGTTGCCAACACGGAAACATGGTGGGATGATTTGCACAACTGGAGTGTTGCAGTGGATGGCTATAAACTCTTCAGAAGGGAAAGGCCAGGAAGGAGAGGTGGTGGGGTGGCCCTGTATGTTAGGGAGTGCTTTGAGGTGGGGTCTTAAGCGTAAGAATGATGATAGAGTTGAATAAGAATTTGGAGATGGCCAACAAGGCGCCTATCATGGTGGGAGTCTGTTATGGACCACCCAACCAGCATCAATAGGCAGAAGAAATGTTCTCTGAGCAGCTGAGAGAAGTCCCACAGTCACTACCACTTGTTCTTGTGGGGAACCTCAACTTACCAGATGTCTACTGGAAATACAGTACAGCAGAGGGGAAACAGTCCAAGAGGTTCATGGAGTGTGTGGAAGATTTGCTGACACAGCTGGTGAGAGAGTGAAATAGGGAAGGCCCCTTGCTGGACCTGTTGTTAGTGAACAGAGAAGGACTTGTGGGTACTGTGAATGTTGGAAGCTGTCTTGGGCATAGTGATTATGAAATGATTGTTTTCAATTCTTGGGGAAGTAAGGACATGAGGGTCAGAAGAACAGCCACCTTAGACTTCCAGAGGGCAGACTTTGATCTGTCAATTCTGATTGACAGAGTCCCTTGGGAAGCAGTCCTGAAATGAGAGCTGGACATTCTTCAAGAATCTTTACAGTGCAGGAGCAGGTTGTCATGGTGTGCTCTAAGGTAAACTGGTGGGGAAGAAAGCTGGCCTGGCTGAACAGAGAGATTTGGCTGGAATTTGGGTAGAAAAGGGAAGTCTGTGGCCTATGGAAGAAAGGGCAGGCAACTCAGGAGGACTTCAAAGATGCTGTGAGGCTATGCAGGGTCAAAATAAGAAGGGCCAAAGTGCTACCAGAACTTAATCTGGCTACTGCCATGAAATACAGTAACAAATGTTTCTATAAACACATTAATAGCATAAGGAGGGCTAAGGAGAATCACTGTCCTTTATTGGATGCAGGATGAAACATTGTGGCAAAGATGAGGAAAAGGCTGAGGTACTGAATGCCTTCTTTGCCCCGGTCTTTAAAAGTAAGGCTGGTTGTTCTCTGAGTGCCCAGCCTCCTGAGCTGGAGGACAGGGATAAGAAGCCTTCATAATCCAAGAGGAAACGGTCAGTGATCTGCTACACCTCTCAGATGCATACAAGTCTATGGGGTTGGATGGGATCCACACAAAGGTGCTGAGGGAGATGGCAGAGGTGCTCACCAACCCACTTTCCGTAATTTAACAAGCGTCTTGGCTAGCTGGTGAGGTCCCAGTTGCCTGGAAGTTAGCAAATGTGATACCCATCTACAAGAAGGGCCAGAAGGAGGATCTGGGGAACTACAGGCCTGTCAATCTGACCTCAATGCCAAGGAAGGCTATGGAGCAGATTATCTTCAGTGCCATCATGTGGTCCATGCAGGACAACCTGATTGAGGCCCAGTCAGCATGGGTTTGTGAAAGGCAGGTCCTGCTTAACTAACCTGATCATCTTTTATGACCAGGTGCCTGCTTAGTGGAGGAGGGAAAGACTGTGGATGTTACCTGGACTTTAGTAAAGCTTTTTGACCCCGTTTTCCCCTGAAGTCTCCTTTAAAAGCTGGCTGTTCATGTCTTGGATGTGTGTATACTTCGCTGGATAAAAAATTGGCTGGATGGCTGGGCCCAGAGAGTTGTGGTGGTCTTTTCCAACCAAAACAATTCCATGATTCCAATTCAGTTTGAGTCGGGTCTGATTGAGCTTTCACCTCCTTGAGCGTGTTCTCTGGGCCCCAAAATCTGGTTTTCAGTTGGTTTTTTTCTTTCACATGGTTGGTTTTGTGGTTTGTTTTACTTTTTCTGTTGTGTGTGTGTGGTGTTTTTTTTTATTTGTTTTTTTTTTTGGCTTGGTTGGTTTGTTTGTTTTTGGTTTTGTTGTTATTTTTGTGCGTGTGTTTTTTTTTTTTCTTTTGCCTGTGTGAATTATGCCTTGACAGTTGTGTGTGCTTTTTTTTTTTCCCTGTGACTTTTGGGAGAGCCTTACTACTGTAAACCCAGCTGTTTCATGCTTGTGTGCATGAAATACATTATTCACACTGATTAATTTATTTTTTTTGTGCTAGGATTTTACCTAGAAGCTATTGTAGAGCAATTGTTGAAGCAAGGTGGGCTGGAATTGGTGGGAAAGGCATGATTACAAAACCTACCAGTGTCTGGAAACTGTCCTCCACAAAGGAAACAATGTTAATCACTTCTAGCACTCTCCAGCAGATGTCATCTAGTGTTTTGTACTATTGTAGTCAGTGAAGATGATTGGTTTACTTTTAATTCCAAAACAAGTAGTCTGTAAATTAGGATTTAATCAGTAAACCCAGAACGTGATCACCGTTATCTGTGATTGCTAGGAGAAAGGGGGAAACCTCTAAGAGGGAGCTGTGACCAACAGCCTTGTTAGAAATGCAAAATAAACTTTATTTACTCAGAAGCATATAGCACAGAGGGCAATAAGAAAAAGAAGTGATACTAATTTTGTTGTTGTTCTTTTGATGCTGCCTGATTACTGTAATTTCTGGATAGTCTGTCGTGAAGCAGAGCACAACAGACTGTGGTTTTGTCTTTGTCAGTGTTTCCCTTGGGGATAGTTGATGACAGCTGAACAACTCCTCCTCGCTTTTTAAACCAGCATCTTTGAAAATCTTACTGTCCCTTATTTAAATTGATCATTAGATAGAGGAAATCTTGTCCGCTTTGGTGGAGACGGAAGAAAGATAATCCAAAAGTGATAGAAGTGTTTTTGATGGGATCTTTTGTAGTTTTGTTGGCTAGTGAATATCTTCATTATTGAATTGATTGATTGATTTGCCCATACATCCTCCCTTCATGGGGTGTATCCACTGTAGAAGGTAACTTCTGATAGATAAACAGACATACAGGATACTTAAAAAAAAAACAAAACAAAACAAAAACCAAACCATATGTATTTGATTTACTGAAGTAATAAAGCTCAGCCTATATCAGGAATGATATAAGATGTGCTAGTCGCTGTTGAGCATAATAATTTACAGTCATGTCCATAAACAATTTACTGCACGATGAATACCTAGCAAAAAGTAATTTAGCTGAATTAATACATGGATAATTTTGCCTTTGAGGTGTAAATTTATCTTCACTATTCCATTTTAATAACTGAATATATTAAACTATAAACTTCATAAAAACTCGTTTCATTAAAAAAAATAATTACATTGTATGTAAGCTGCTCTGTTTCTTGAGTAGTCACTGTTTTTATCTAATAACCTCAACCAAAATAAGGGCACTACTACAAAAGTATACTATTTAAAATGAAAGTTAAGGCTGGGAGGAGGAGGATGGAAATACTTCTATTCCCCCATTAAGAAATCCCTCCTGCATCTGAATAGTGTTTTTCCTACTTCAAACATACATGGAGTGTTCATGTCTGGAGCAGAAATAATTTTTGTATGGGTGGTTTGCTTGCCTGTGCAACAATTAGTATGTACAAAGAGAGCTGGGGAGGGAAGAAATGCCTTTGAAATTCAATGGAGATTATATATGACTCCATCACTCTACCTTTAAAATTGCTAAGCAAAACACTTTCAGTGCCCACAAAGCCTTTCGTGATTAACAAGACAATTTCCATAAATTCCCCTGAAAAATGTGAACATTTTTATGAACTGTTTTCTACTGATTTATGTATAAACCTTAGGGAAATATTGCTACTCTGCTCTTCGTGGCGAGTTCTAGAGGATATTACAACAAATAGTCTTTTTCATGATTAACTTACTCCTGGATCTGAAAAAAACATCACAACAGAATTCATAAAGAATTTGTGCACATATAACATCAGCCAGAGAGCGCATCCTCCACTGATGCTGAATTAATAGAGGGTTAGTGACTGTAATGTAAGTGGATTTTTAGTGCCTGTAAAATTAGATTCAAATCGTCCTACAAGAGTAGGAAGTGTAAAGTATTTTTTTAAAAAGCCAATCTGTCAGTCTTACGACAAAATTTTTTTATACCATTTTCATTTGCTTTTTATATAAAACTCTATCTGCTGGGTATAAGTAATTGTCTGGTGCGTTGATGTTTACTTCTAAGGACACCTTTGACAGTAACTTCATAAAAATTCCTAATTCTTTCAAGACTTCATTTTGCAGTAAAAATATAAAAAACTGTTTAACTGTTTTTCTCTGTGCTGTTCAAAATAGATGTCATTAAAGTGTCAGCTGACATTTTAGAAGTTATTTGGTTACTCAACTTGGGGAAAAAAATGATTTTTTTTTTTTACTATAATTTTGAAGATTGACTTGCCATTCCTATTAATCTTAAATAGCCATACTGCAGTTCTGCAGAATGAGTTTTCAAACTTGTGACTGATAAATTAGTTTTAAATTGTAACATTTTATAAATGCACTCCATTTATAATTTCTGGCTGTGTGTAAATAGTGACTTGAGATCTAAGACAGTGGAGAATACTACCATTTAAAAATTAAAACCTTGGAGGTGGATTGATTAGAGCAAATTTTATGCAGAGTCACAATAATAACTTTAATAATAATTTACATTTTGTTTTTGTTGTGGTATTGTACAATTCTTATTTTCGGAGTGATAGCGAAAGGATGTAGCCTGTGTTGTGTGGGGTTGGGGAAGTTAGCGGTTACTGAAAGCCACCATTTCTTCACTCAATTGTAGTGATTGCATATAAATATTACAGCAACTTGAATAGCTTTGGTGTTTCTTAATTATGTTACATACTGTCTTTCTAACAAAAGCTATGCAAATAAAACATCTAATTTTGTTCTGAATTTGAAGGATTGGTAATGATGTGTGGATCCAGACTTTAATACAGATATTCTGTTGGAAGTTCTTTTCCATTTCAGCTTATTGTGTTAGTTATTTATTAGATTTTTTCTGAATATGAGTAGTACTGAAGTAATTTATTAGTTACCCACACAGTTTTGCATTGCAAAACAGGATAATTAACTTTATTTTCTTGAAGTCTTAAGAATAAGTAGCAAAAGACAACTTATTTTACTAGTCTATCAAACTCCTTATTTTCTTGTATTTTCTTAAGTAAATTGCATGATATGATGGAGCTTGGGAGTGTATTCTTCTAAAGTCTTTAATAAACATTAAAAATTATGTATTATTTATTACTGTATTTCCTGATTGATGTAAGATTTTACTAATGAAGAGCAATGTTGTTCCAAAATGTCTATATATATTTGTAAATAGGTATAATTCATAGATAAACTATGGGAAGAATAAATTACATTTTTTTAGATGATGGACCTACTAGTAAATCATAAAATCATAGAATGATAGAGGTTGGAAGGAAGCTCTGGAGATCATCTAGTCCAACCCCCTTGCAAAAGCAGGTTCACCTAGAGCAGGTTACACAGGAATTTATCCAGGTAGTTTCTGAAAGTTTCCAAAGAGGGAGACTCGAGAGCCTCTCTGGGCAGCCTGTTCCAGTGCTCGATCACCCTCACAGGAAAGAATAGGGATAAACATCAAAGTGGGAGTTTTCATAGCTTGCTTATACAGTTAAAAAATATTTCACACAGTAGGACAAGTGGTATGTTTTCTCATGGTTATGCCCAGGAATGACAGAAAGATGTTCAAGAATGGAAGAACTACCAGTAGGAAAGTTTTTTCAAGACAGTATGAATACTGATATGATTAATTTTTTGGCATTAGGATGCTCACAAAGATTGTCATGAAAATCAGCAATATTATATAAGTTGCAGCTGCTTTAAATTGGGCAGTATTTTAAGAAACTGCAGTTATTCATGCTTGATAAATTCTCTGTGTGCCTGTGTGTGTGCAGAGCCACTTATTTCTATCTATATAGACCCTGTGTGTATACATATATCTATGCAACCCCACCCTTAATACAATTCCATTCTAAAAGGAGCTTAACTTTTTGGTTGGGTATGGAACACGAAATTTCCTTTGTCCTATGTGATGCTTGTCATGAGAGCACCTCTACCCCTAAACATTTCCAGCTAATGTACTCTGGATGCACCAGTATTGTTGGTAGGTACAATTTCTTACTCTTTTCTGGTGTTGAATCATCCCTAAACGCTGAAGCTTCAGTATTTTTATCTTGGCATGATTATAGCTATTGGGATACCTTTGAAACAAGATTTTTGTCTTTCAAGTTTTCTTTATCATTCCTAAACTACAAACAGTTCTTTGAATGCAAGACTTCTTCGACTTCTTCCCCTAGATTCCAGTTAATCTATCTTAAATTGTTCATCATTCCCTCCTTATCAATTAGGATGCCTGCGAATGAACTGCCTCTCCTGCTGACTGGTAGAAATAATTCCATATCTCGACTCTTTTTTTTTTTTTTTTTTTTTTTTTATAGAAGCGTTCCTATTTAGGCGCTGTCTTCATCAAATTTTATTTACCTAATAATAATGACCCATAGTAGATTTTGTTAGGCACATTCAGGTACCTTGGTTTTGCAGATTATTATAGGATGTAAGACTTCATCACACTGAATCAGAGACTAAAGTTGTGTCCTGTTCTAACATACAATCCTCTTAAAAATGCATTATAATGAGAAATAGCTATTATTTAGGAGGAAGTTGACTTAAAGAATTTATATACAACGAGCTTTGATTGCTTCACTCCAGGCTTTCCTCTACACTTATAAAATCTTTGCAAGAAGTTATTCTTATCAAAACCTAAAATTTCTGGACTTTTACCTAGGTGTACTTTTACATTCTCCATCTCTTTCACCTTCTGAGTGTTCTTGGGTATATTGTTATTCTATTAATATACGTGTAATAGATCTACAGTTTAGCAGACAGGCATTATACAACATTATGCCGTGTAGGAACCTCAAACATCTGTGAACACTTCTCATTAAATAGGATTCTTGGTATGAACTCTGATATTAATATAAATTGCCTTGTGTGCGTTTGCAAGTGTGGGCATGCACATTTAGTATCTGTTTGCCTTCTGAGGTTGATCATTTAATTAATCTCAGTAACACAGTTGATAAATCATGTCACCATCAGAGCAAGACAAAGTTCAGTGTAAGGAATACATAACAGGTAACTAGTGAGTGATGTCTGTTACAACCTTAGATTTTGTCAAGATGTTGGAGGGAAGAGATGATATTGTTGGGACTGCTGTATGAAGATTGGAGCTCCTAAGGGGTGAATCACTTAAATAGTAGAGACAAATAGGGTTGCTTATGAAGTTAAATGAATGGGAGTGATTCATTTATGATAAGGTGTTGAGTATTCTTATCAGTAGGAAAAATAAGCAGCATGGAGAATACTAGTGAGTTTAATGACTGTAGCTGACGGAGAGCAGCAGCAGTTATGTACAATTTTTAACATGGATTTGTTAACAGCCACGGAAATAATGAAATGGCTGTTTCTTGGGTGCACTTTAGAACCCTACTCTAATACTCATAGTCAGTATCTGATCTCAAAAGGTTTTAGAATGTGAACATGAATAAAAAAAAGACACAAACATTTTTGATAATGGGAGTCACAGCTGTAATAGCGTAAGAATCCTTTCTGTGGCTGTCTGAGCAACTTCTCTTGCATTTCCAGTCATTCAAGAGAGTGCAGTGTGATATTACAGGAGCAGCCAGTAGTAACTGGCCATTAGTACTTTCCCCTGAAAATAAGTCCAAGATCAGTTTGCTGCAGAATCTTCTTAACTTCCAAAAGCAATGGAAATTGTGATACCCAAAAAGTTCTTACAGTGATCCTAAGCCCATTCCTGCTTTCACTCCAGAAAGTACTTGATCAAGACTTCAGCCTGTCCATTAGTTTTTGTTCCCGCTGGGTTCTAGCAGCAGAACATGATGGAGTGAACTTCAATTTGTTAAAGTTTTTTTGCTTAATCCTAACTATATCTCACTAGAGATAGAAAATAGGCAGAACAGCTCCTGCATTTTTGCTATTTTGGCCTAATTACTTAAAAATGTGTTGTCAAGATCTATCTTATTGTGGAAATGTAACTCGAGATATAGCAGTTGAACAGGAGAAGGGTGAGGAAGTAGTGGCAGTGATGGCATAACCCTTCTGTGTGTATTAGACATTGCAGTACATGATGTCAGGCTGTTCAGTCAGGAAAAGTCAATAAGGAGGCTGATACAAAAGCAATACGTCTGTGATGATGATGGGGCATTGTTGCATATTTGGGCTTACGAATTTGGCAAAACTATCAACAGAACTATGACTTTATCTTTTGACACAAAAGTTTAGATAGTAATGTGGATTAGTTGATTCAGCATCAAGTTATATTAATACTTAATACAGAAACAGACATTCATATTTGAGGTTGCTGTGCTGAAACTCAAGGTCATAAGTGAAGCCTTCAGTAATCAGTTGTGTTTCATACGTTTTGTAATCTGTTTTAGTACCAATTGCTTTACAGCATAAATAGTGTTCATGAAACTACATCTATAACTAGAAAAAAATGTTAAGTATGGTATTGCTGATAGATCTTTTATTTCTGAATTCATTGGTAGTTTGTCATGTCGTATATGCGAGTTTTTGTATTTTAATTTCCTATTTTTTAAAAACATACTGGAAGAATTCCAACTCTGATTTGGCTGGCACTACTCAAAATAATCATCTTAGAATCCTCTAATGCCTTAAAGAACTACGGAAGGCTTTTTGTGTCCTTTCTGGAGAGGATGGGAGGAGGGTTGTGTACACTGTAGCCTACCTTGCAGTCACAGTTCTCTGATCATTTAGACTTGGGGCATTTTGAAGCACACCACAGCTGTCTTCCTATCCTTGAAGGGAAAACTGCATGAAATGGCAATGCTCACTCAGATTTCACCTTGACATCTGTGAAGCATTACCCAGAGTGTACATGTGGGTAAGGACAATATAATACGCCTTCTTAAGAGAACTTTAGGAAGAGTTTGGGAAATGTGATTGCAGAAGTTATACTGACTGGATAAAAGCTAGTTAGAATTTTAAAATTCTGGGATTAGACCGTGTAACGCATTAGAAACATCTATATTTATGGCGTAGTGTGATTATAACAGAATTAGTTGTAACTTTGTTAAACCAAAGCATTAGCAGAGAGCACTGAATTTTAGACATGAGGGAGGAAAAGAACTCTATCAGATTGAAAAAAAAGGGTGTTTTTTTAAAGTCTAATTACTCTTGAGATATGATGGGAACAGCGGAAAACCCATAGAAAGAAAGAAGAATTAGAGGTTCATAAAAAAAATCAATTGACAAATTTTAGCAAGCATTTCAAGTAACATTGACTGATTTCCGGAGTTTGAGAGGTGAAAAGATTAAATAAATCAAATGAGTGAATGATAAATTATGAAAAGAGAGCTCATGCACAAAGATAAGGAGTTAACTAGAGCTATCAAGTTTACCTCTGTCATTATGAAAGGATTCTGTTCTCTATAAATTAGTGATGAACTCATTTACTACCAAGGGAGCATGGAGATGCACAGCTATTTACAGTGAAAAACTGCGTAATTTTTAATTGGAAAATACTATGAATTTAGTTTAAAGACATTAGCTTTCTAGTTTCTGATGTCTGGTACCTAACTTGTAGAAGTTTTCATGAAAATGGGAGAATTTAGAATAGCCAAGTTAAATGCTTTACTGTGGTCAAGCATAATTTTTGAATTTTTCAAAATATGTACTTCAGTTATTTCAAAGTAGTCAGAAGAGAAGTCGAAAATCTACAGATCTATCATGCCAACATGATTGCTGCAGAATGTGTGTAAAGATTAATATTTACCTTCATTAAGGATTAGAGTGGTGGTGGAAGAAAAAAGGGCCTTAAAAGTAAACTGGCCTTTTAATTTAGTGTCAAGAGTATCATTTTTATACCTGTTATATATGCACATGATAGTAAAAATGTGCAAACAAGCTCATGCATATGATTCTAGATTGTTAAAAGCAAGGGTATTTCTAGCTCTGGGAAGTCTTTTGAACAACTGTAAAGAGATTCAGAGGATTTAAGTGATGACATTCATACTATGAGAGAACACCTTTAGTGCCTGTGGAAGATGTCATAAATAGGGATAAAAGAGGTGACAAAGTTCTGAACTGCAGGTTGCTTTCTTGTAGATACCTCTTGCCTTGAAATCCACAGATTTAGATAGCCATCTGGGTTCTCTGTCTAGCTGGAGAAAGTAGGCACCCAGCAAGAGTGCTCTAAAAGAGCCCGTAAAAGGAATGGAGAATCATATAACCAGGCCATCAGTAAAGTACGAAGACATGTTTTCTTGATGGATGTTTACTTAATCTCTTCAGTCTGAGCAGATTAGGATCAAGGGGTTTGTTCCAGGATCAACAAGTCTGGCCACTGCCTTAAAACTCCTAGTTATTTGGTAAAAAAGTGTTTCTCTGAGTGTTTTTATGGTCTTATAGATGGGATCATCATGAATTGGATTTCAGATATCCATGAAAATTTACCTAATTTGGGGAACTGATGGAATTCACTCATAGCACAGCAAGGCTATCCAATGACAAGGAAAAGACATTTCTGTCTCTGTCCAAGAGTGAAAATCTGAAGAACTTTCCTAGCAAAATACTAGCTTCCTTTACAAGGGTAGTTTTCAGCTCAGTGGAGAAAATAAGTATGTACATTTCAGAAGTAGGTGCCCCGTTGTTATTTTTTTAAAAAAAATCTAACCAGATTCGAAAACTATTAGTTTCTGGTGGCTCTGATTAGTAAAATATTCATAAGGGGTGTGAGAGGAGGCTATGATTGCCTGTCCATTGCCCATCTCTCATCCCATCCCTATTGAACAAAAAAACAACAAAATAAGAATCCTCCTCAAGAGACAGTGCAGCATATATATGTGTGTGTATACTTTATGCAAGAAGAAAATGGACTTAATTAGCATTCAGTAGAAGTATAATAACATGTCCAAAATGAGGAAAAGAACAAAACAAAAAAACCCCAGTAATCTTACCAGTCTGATGGAGGGGACTGAAGGGAGAATTCCTGCATGTCTCTTGATACGGGCACCTGAATTCCAATATCGGAACAGTTGCCATGTATGTACGAACATGACTTCATTGCTTACACTCAAGTTTTTCCTGTTTGGTTATGCAGTCACTTCCTTAAGGTTAACAACTTCATTATAAATATAATTTAGCTTCTGTCAATTCACTACGGTATTTGGAAACATATCCAAAACTTCTCTTGAGTGACTGAAAATGATCAAATTTCCAGTCTGTATTTATTCATCAACAATTCATTTCTGTTTTATGTTTATAGTCGATTATGTCAGTAGTGTTCCATTTACTTTGACTTTTTTTGGTAGAAACTAGTCTAGTATGTCCACTCTTTGTCAGAAACTGTTCTACCCTGCTTTCCTGCATTTTGTCCAATATAATCACATGTATCCTACTTTTGCTTCTGCCTCTTACTTTTTCTTACACACCCCCTCCATTTTAATTAATCTTATTTCTTTAATAAATTGCTGTCATTTCTGTTATCCTATCCTTATTTTTAGGTACTTAGACTTTACTTTTGTATACATTGCTAACTTCATTGTAAACTGGAGTAGTCCATAAATGTATTATCACACATAATTTATTGTTCGTCTTTTATGCAATAAGACTTCCTCATCTTCAGCATGTAACAGCCCCTCCTTTCCTATGCTTTCTCTTCACTATTAATAGTTAAAGATTTATATTTTTTTTCACTTTTTTTTTTTTCCTAAGTGCCAATTCAACAAGGCTTTCTATCATTCTCTTTTTGCCCTGATTTTTTTCTTCATGGTTAGTCTTGTTTTTCTATTCTTTCGGTCGTTGGACTTCTATTATCCAGCTTGGAATGCAGATTTGTTGGGGAAGGGGAAGGCTGTTGCCTTATGTTTTTTCTCTCTGTTACTGGAAATAGAAGTTCCAGACTGTACTGGCAAAGGCTTATATTAAAATTAAAATAAATACCTCAGAGAAGACAAACATTATAGGCAATGATTTGCTATGGTAGAAGACAAAATGATCCTAGAATTGTAGGTGTTTTTTTCTACAGAGAATGTGAAAAAAACTGATTTACCTGGGAAAAAAAAAGTAACTCTGAAGAGAAAGAAAATGTTCCATGCATCTATTGTTTTTACTGTTGCAAGAGGTCTCCATAGAATCCAATTCTTCGCTTGGATGCTTGACAGGCTAGCTATAGTCATTAATGAAATGAATAAACGAGCTGGGGGAAAAAAAAGAAAAATCAATCCTCTCTGACTTGTCTTGTGATTTCACTCCAAAATTCACCTAAGCAACATAGAGAAAATTTTATTATTTCATGTAATAAGAAATTACAGCATGCTACAGTACTACATGATACCCTGAAAATATTTTTTTAAAGGACTTCATGCCTCAGTGGAAAATCAACACGTGTAGTCAGATATCCACTGTAGAAATTGCAGTGCCAGTTTAATATATTATTCTCAGCAGCAATTTGCTCCACCCAGTGTCAGGAGTAAGAGGAAAGAGAGTGTGAGGGGAACCAGCACAGTCCACCTGCTGGCTTTTTGCACAACCAGTGACTTTAGCAGAAAATCATCAGCTGTGGTTAGTAATCCCTCAAGTTTCAATGTCTGTTCCGTGAGCAACTGATCAATTGTGTTGGTCGTTTCATTGTTCAAATGTTTACTATGTATACCCTTGCATAGGTGTGGTTTACAAAATATGACATATCAAAAAGCTTGGTTTAATATCATTTAAGGTATAGCCATTTGGGCTAAAATGACACTTCAGATTTTGCTTTGCTCTGTCTAGTTAAATGGATCACTACTGCTAAACCTCTTTGTTACACTTCTAAAGAAAACGGATGTAAAACATTGAGCGCCTGACTGCGCTTTGCTATGCATACGTAAGTAGTTCCATGGTCTAAGCAAGATATTTCAATGCAATGACTTCAAAATTTGTGCTTGATATGGTCTGTATATGCCAGTACTACTCTTACGGTAGATATTCTTTTCATGTGCGTAAAGGTTAAGACTTACCAATAGCATACTTTGTATTCTATTTTTCAAAGAAAATAGAATGGCTATTGTGTCTATGGTGTTCTTGCAACAGTAGCTTGCTTTTGATGATTTATCCTCTTTGTGAATTCCCTTCACCAGGTATCTTCAGATCTTGCAATGGTGGGCGGTGCACCTGTTGTAACTGTAGAACCAGGTGACACAGCTGCTTACACTTTAAGTGTATCTCCGTGGAGACGAGGAATCTTTCAAGGTACAATGTAGAACTCAAATATATAAAATCTCTATAAATTGGCAGATTAAATCTACTTACATTTCTATTCAACATAATCTCTCTTCTGGAAGTAAGGCTATAATTACTGGTGATGCTGGTTTTTAACCTGGCTCATATTTTTATTATTATATATTATTGCTAAATATGTGAAGTCCTTCAAAAATGCCAACATATTTGCAACTTTATGCATTGAACTGATCCCAGGAAAACTGACTTAGAACTAATTAATTTTTGAATTATCACCAAGTTATTGCATCTAAATATATTATTCCAAAACCTGTTGAATAGATATAGTTATTTTAGCACTATTAGAACCAAAGATTTAAAGGCAGAGACCAGAATTTTTTTCTTTCTCTTGATTAAAGTCCAATCATAAGGCAAGAGTACACAAACAGAATCTAGTGAACCTGATTCCTTCTATGAGATGTATAGAAGCTAGGGGTGTCTAAAATTAATTGCAAATAATTTGCATCGGTTCATGTTTATACTGGTACTCTTATGAAACAATAGCAAGACTCTTCCTTGTTTTAACTAACGTCAGCGTGTCATACTTAATTGTTTTAAACTAATTTTTTTAATAATTCAGATTTCTTAATTTTCAAATGCTTGGTAATAGTTCTAGATATCCGTGGTACTCATACTTTACCTCATAATATGAAAAACACAATTGTGAGAATGAGGCTTTACAATCAGTCTTTTTCTTACTTGTAGAGTAAGAGCTAGTTGTAACTCTCAGGAATTATGGGAACAGAGGAGACCATCTTAAAGCAACTAAGTAGCACTCATGAAACCTAGACTTCAATAACTTCTTTAAAAAAGTATTGCTGCTATTGGATAAATCTCTTAATGTAACATGATTAGTGTATAGTTTTGATTTTGTGGGTTCCTGTCTCCAAACATTTGATTCTGCTACTTGGACAATTGAGATTAATGACAGCTGTTTTCTCAACATAAAAAAGCAATTAAGTCTTATCCCTGGGGATGCCAAACTAGTTTGCACTTTTGACCATTTTGATTCTAGTGTCTGATGTGTAAAACGTAAGTAATAATGCCATTTCAACTCAAAGGTGTTTTGTGAAAAGAACTTAATACTTGTTATTAGTGCTTAGTGCCACAGGAAGACCTCAGTCAGTGCGTTCTTGCTAAATCTGTAGCCCTGAGACAAAATTCACTTTTATTCTGGATAAGAGTTGGCTTTCAACAAAATTTGTGGCCATCAAGAATGTTCACGAGGAAATATTGAGGATGAACTATATTTTAACATGTGGCTTTTTTTCTAGGCTTTAAAGATTTGGAATATTCTCCTCTTCTGGCTTAGAAAGTCATCAATTTTTGATATATACTGAAACTTTCAGTAGAAGAGGTTCCAAGGGATTTATCTTGCAGCAATTTAATACCAAGTGGTAAAAGTCATGCCTTCAAAGGGAGAGAGATGGCATGTTCAGATTGACATCTTCTGTGTTCTCTCATTCCCCTATCTTCTATTACAATGGTTTCCATTATGTTTGGAAGTATTGTATCTTCACTAAGTGAGAAAAAGAATAGTCAGTCTCTCTAACCTGACAGAAAAGTAATTGGTTCAAAGACTGGGAAGCCACATACTCTCTTTTTTTTTTTTTCAGAAAATAGTTCATTTATTTTATGCTTTAAAATAACTTGACAAAAGGCTGAAGTTATCCTTTGAAAAGAGACAGGGCCCAGTTATCTACCACCCACCCCTTGGCTCAGTGCCTGCTTTTATCACTGCCTTAAGAAATCATGTTCGTTCTTCCTCTGGAGCAGGGACAGTTTTAGTTGGTCACAGAAATCTGTGCACACTCTATTCATTCAGCTGCTCTAGGAGGCAGAGGGATGTAGGGAAGAAGGGCCACTGTCACAAGTTTGAAAGGTAGCAGTTGATTTTGCTGTCTGGTGTTAGGTGTGATATAAATGGAACTACCAGGTGTCCTATCTCAGGTAACATCTGTTAGGAAATGTTGACTTTGTGGAGTCAAGGAGAATGGAAATCTGTCTGCTTTATACTGTGAAAGACTAGAATGTTGTATTTGTTCCTCAAAGAAGGATTTTCAGTTCCTGGGAAACTTCAGTGTCAGAGCTGAGAAATATATGCATTTTTTTGGCACTCTCAGGATTTTTCAGTGGCTGGTCTGAAGCTTGAGGATCACAGGTTAGATCTAGGTGATTCAAGTAGGAATTAAGTAGAACTCAGGAAACTTAGTCCTTTTTAGGTTCAAGATATAACAGGTAAAGTATAACTTGAACACCCGAAAAGAACAACGGTTTTGTTATCTTGTTGAAGACTGTCATAATGCTGATGGATGATTTCAAGTTTAGAACTCCCTAACTTATAAGTATAAAACTTTGTAGCCTTGGTGTTCTGGTACTGTTTTTTGTCATGTTAAAATAATTTCTTCTAAAATGACTTTTACCATATGAATTGATGTACTGAGCAAATGGTCTGTTTTTTCCTTTACATTCCAAGTCCTTTTTGTTGCAAAATTATATAGCTGCAAAATTATATTTCTTTTGATTTCCTTACTATTTCATGATTGCTAAGTTAAAAGTGGGCCCAGTTCTTTTCAAAAGTCCATCTGGAAGCATTCCAATAGAGGGCTAATATTATATGCATTGTGGCTATATGACAGACAGCTTTAATGTAGACATAATAGCTAATAAACATCTCACACAAGATTCTGGTACTAGATAAAATTCTTCAGCAATCTCTTTTCTAAGTAATAGAGCAATTTCCTTTAGGTTTGATAAAGCATTTTCTACATATTGCTTTATTTTTTATCAAACTCTTATTTCTACTTTCCACAGAATAGACCAGAATTTTTCCAGAATAGATGAAAGCTCATAATGCTTGACTATTTCTTGTTCAAAAAATACAGACCTGTTGTAGTCAGTGTCCTTTTACCTATAAAATTGTTCTAGCTTTTGGAAAGGATCTTTCTAGTTTTATGTATCAGTTATACTTACTTTCATTTATTTTTTAACTATATCTGTACTTAGTAGGCAGCACATTTCCATGCTACTCGGAGCTTTTGAAGCTTACATTAAGGAAAAAGGGTGCTGTGTTACAGGCCATGGCCTGTCAGACTGCAGATGAGACAATTTTAATGAGATGGTGATGATCATGCTAATACATTCAGGCCTGCAAATGAGTTCATTAAACTTGCCTATTTAACAGTATTTTCCAGTCAACATTTGTGTGAAATCTGATTTTAAAAAACAAAATATTGTCCATTTCTTTGTGTAGTGGAATTCTACAGATTGGTCTACAGTTAAAATATCAGAATGTTTATTGTAGGCTTTTATCATCTTTCTACACCAGAAAATATTCATGAACAATACATGTCTTTCATATAGTCTGTTCAAACTATATGGAAAGGAAAAAGTTGACTATTTCATACTTTCTTACTTGAATTCAGGAATGGGGCACTGTAGTGTGTAGCAAATGAATCAGTCTAATGTGGTGTTGCAGTTATGATTTCATGGGGAAATTAAACAGCCTACCTCCTTTTAAAGGAATGCCTCTTATCTAAATCAATGTAAAACATGACTTTGGTATTAGTATGTGGACTAAGTTGTATAAATGGTTTAAACACTGGGTAGTAAAGCTAGGAAATTTGCAATGACATTTGGACCAAGAAGCCTTTTAAAGCAATGTTGTATCAGCAAAAAGAATACCTCTACAATATATGTAATTTTTAAGTATTCCTTTTCCGTATAATTCTGAGAATACTTGTATTGTTGCTTTGGCAAGTTTAGTGTTTTATATATATAAAATCATAAACTCATGGAATGGTTTGGTTTGGAAGGGACCTCAAAGATCATATAGTTCCAACCCCCCTGCCGTGGACAGGGACACCTCTCACTAGACCAGGTTGTGCAAGGTCCCATCCAACCTGGTCTTGAACACATCCACAACTTCCCTGGGCAACCTCTTCCAGTGTCTTATCACTCACATAGTGAAGAACTTCTTCCTAATTTCTAATCTAAATCTATGTCTTCTTCCTGTCTCTACAAGCTGTTGTAAAAAGTCCTTCCCCAGCTTTTCTGTAGACTCCCTTCAAATACAGGAAGGCTGCAATAAGATCTTCCTGGAGCTTCTCTTCTCCATACTGAACAACCCCTACTGTCTCAGTTGAGGTTATTCAAATATGCCAAAGGACAGCTGAGAAGAGGACTAGTATTTTCTAAAATACTTAATGGTGGCCATTTAAGTGATTGGGAATTATATCTCTGGGATGTACGTGGTCTTGTTTGGTTTTGAATGTTTGCATAAAAAATTGTCAGCCATGGCATTTTGTCAAGTTTCATTGTTGTATAATGTATGATGCAGAAGTCAGGACTGAGCAACTAGATGGATGAAAAAACCCTGAATCTGGGGAGTGTTGTGCATAAACAAATTAACGTTTATCAGTTGCTTTGCAGCATCAATAAGGTAACATAAGATATTGCTGCCTTTGGTAAAGACAGTGGGCTTTGTAGGATGGCAAAGCATTTCACAGCTGAGAGAATAAAGCTTCCTGTAGCAAAGCCCTCACATAACATAGGAGCCAAGCTCAGCAGAATCTTATGAAAAAATGTAAACATGTTTGTTTATTATTTTTTAATCTGTCATTTTTGATGCAGAGTTTCTACACCTTTCCAATGTATTTTTTTAGCACTTGATGAAGTAATAAGGACTTTTTATTACTCTTTATTATATAAAACTCTTTTTTTACCATTTTGCAAAACACCTTTTGACTGGAAATTTTTGTACTCCATAATTTGAATAAATTAATGTATTTATGAATATTAACCTATTTTAATTTCCAATAATGGTCATTGAACCGCACCATTCACTCTCGAACCAGGAGAGAATTCTGCTTAGGAATACTTCCTAGTAAAATATTCTACCTTGATTTAAAGACGCAAGTCATGCAGAGCATGGTACACACTAAGAGTCCTCACTGATAAGGATTAGCATTCTATATTTGACTTTTTTTTGTTATTTCCAGCTCTTGCCAACAATGATTTTATTTTTTTCTCTAATAAAAAAAAAATAAATAGTTTTGAACAAGTAGTAAACATTTCAGTGTCTGTGAAAATTATGAAAGGCAATTTATGAATATTTTAAGATTAAGCAGATAAACCAATTTTAAAATTGTATGCCATTTGTAGTAAAACTGATTATTTTTTGTTGAAATACTTTGATAGAGTTGAGTGACTTGCAGACATCTGAATACATTACATCAATCCAGCCACCTTTATTGATCAAGATTTTAAACTCATTGTTATTAATTCTGTTTGAGATCTGTTTTCCATAAAGAAGGAAAAATGATTGTCAGCAATTACAGTGCAATTCTTCACCGATTTTTTCGATCGTGCAATTGCTGGATTATCAGAACAGTGGTTTAGCAATTCAAGTAGTTTCTAGTTACCATAGTTCTTTCACTAGCTCTTGAAATATTCTTAAGCATTAGCAATTTATAGTTGTAGAACTTTTCAAGCGTTCCAAGATTTCCTACAAATAATTAATTATTCAGAGTTCTTCAACCAATTATTTTGATGCTTTTAAGAGCACTTTTTGTGCAGAGCCAAAAAAAGTTTGTTTTACCATCCGACTACTTACTGATGAAATAAAAAAATTTCGAACTGTGAACACCTAGTTGTCTGTCCCTCTTTCTCTCACACACACATATGCACAATACAGTATTCTGAAATACAACTGTAAAAAAACCCCTGCATTGTCACTGGAAGGAAATACTACAAGAAAAAATTACTTAATTTTATAATGATATGTAACAAAACATTCTCTGGTGTTAGGATTATTTAGAATATTTGAATTTAGTGATTTTCAGCATTTAATCACCTATTTTTAATCAATTTTAGAGCTATAAGTTTGCCTTTTTTTCTAATTCCTGATATCTTTCGAGTATATTGATAGTTGAGATGGTATTTAAAATTAATGAGGTGTTTCACTTGCACTTTGCTTCTCTATAATATTGTACTTCAATAGACCCAAATTATACTAAGATGATAAATTGAGACATAAAATCATATTAATTAGTCAGTATTTATCTGAAAACCCATATAGATATTAGTGACATCAGGTATGTGCTCTGACATCACTATATATACACCTTTAGCATTTTCTTCTTACTTGTTCCTCTGAGCATTCCATAAGGGTTTTATTTTTTATTATACTTGCACAGCTACCTTACTTTTGAAGATTTAAAAAAAAAAAAAAAAAAATATTCCTGAAATTGCAAGCACTTGCCTTCTTATTTAGACACAATTTCTGACTTCTGTGCTGTGATTAATTTTAGGAATTTAAAAAAAAAATTATATTTAAAATGTTGAGGGTTTTTTTATTATTTAATTATTTTGTTTGTATTTTTTAATAGATTTTTCTTAAGAGGGGAGAAAATGTGGCGTTCTAATATATATATTTTTAATTTAAATTTATATTGTTTCTTTTTCTCTGGATTTACGTAAACAGCTATTTCCATTTTTCTTGTTTTGTTTTCAACTTTAGCATGTTATACCTGTACTACCCAGTTGCTGTCTCAGAGGAAAAAGAGACAGTGCCAATGTGACCATGATAAAGCTTGCTTCCCCGTACCGATTTAATGTAATCCTTTTCAGCAAAAATAATTTGTCAGTGTTTGTCATGTTGAAAATGCTATATGGCGTAGCTACAATTTAGCATACCACAATCAAATTTTACTTTTTCAAGACTTCCTGGTAGCATTTGACTTCAGTTATATTTTATTTGCTGCTTCTTTTTCTTTTTTTTTCTTTTAAGAGTAACATCCTTCTAGCATAATATTATTATCAAAACTAATTTTGAGGCCATTTTATTAAGATTTATCGCTCCTAAAATGAAATTAGAATGTTTAGAAACATGAGAGCAGCCTTATGAAGAAAGTCTGTGATGAAGGGAAAAAAGTTAAGCGTGGAGGACTGTGAATGAGATGAGTGTGTACAGGTAGGCCTTCAGGAAGCACGATCACCTCCTGGCTGCTGAAGTCAGAGTGGTTTCCTAAGCCAGCTGTGATGGTTGGCATGGTGCTATCTCTCCCCCTCACTGCTGCTCTCTTTTCCATGTCTCATGTGAGCCTTAATGTTTAGCTTAAGCTATTCTTGCTAGTAAGGTGCTAAAGTCAGCTAGTCAAGGAGCACTGCATGTCCTCTCTGCCATGTGATCTGTTACCACACATTTATCTCCCATAAAGCTGGAGAAACAAAAAATAGTATTAAATGTAGGTATTTTCGAATCAAATTATTCTGGGCCTCATAAATTTTATTAATTCTCCATTTCAAATTAAGAAAACTCCACTATGATTGATTTTTCCCAAACTCTTAATAAGACACAGTTACATAAGTTCCCTTTGGGACAGCATTTTACATAAATTCTAATTATCTTGAATGGAAAAATTTCTTACTGTATATCATTATAAGTCACCTCCTCAAATTAGTTTTTCACTGTACATGAGGCAAGAATTAAACCTGCAACATATATTTATTTCACCTTCAAAAGTCTCCATAATGTATTGAAATATTGAGGGACAGTTATTTAGATAAAATAGTAATTATATGTAGCATTTCCCAAAACTTGGGTAGATTTAAAATTCTTGGTCAGAGGCATATAGTGCAAGGAATAAACCTGCTTATTTAAAAACCAGGATATCAAATCTTCCAGAATGACATTAGTGTAGTTTAAAGGAACTATGTTCATACTATATTTTTTAAAATTATATTTTTATATTATCAAATAGAAATCTGCCAATTAAAAAATCCTAGTTCTACAATGTCTATGTATTTTTTTCTTTCCTAAATACTTGATTAAAACTTGGCATACATTGCAAAAATATATCACAAGAGTATTTTATCTATTAAATTTATTATCCTGTAGCACTAGAATAAGCTGTAATTAAAAAAAGTAACAGAATCAAAACTATGCATAGAAAATTGCACTGGAAATAAAGATACTATTATTGTTCACCATATTTTATAGCTTTTAAAACTTGGATTTGCTTGTATTTCTTGTTACTGATTAGGTAGATAGGAAAACTTTTTTTTTTTCCAGAAAAAAAATGGTTAATTTCCTTGGGCTCAGTCAAGATGGAATTTTTAATACTGTAAATTATAACTGGATGACTGACACCTGGAGTGGAAGTTTTACTTCATTTTTTATTTGTTTTGCACTGAGGAAATAATCGTACATGTTTGGCAGTCTGTTTTATAAAGCTAATGCCCCGGCTAATATAACACCTGGTATCTATTTGTTTTAGGTGTAATTTCATTTGCTGCTGAAGATGAAGACCAACAGCAATCTCAACATAACAGCTCATCAAAGACAGATGGTGAACAGCCCCTTCAGAAATTGTCAACAGAGACACCACAAACTGTTGACGTAGCAGACAAGGGTATGTTTGTTGTTATGTTTGTATAAACTTATATCCTATTTTCTTTTAAAATTAAATGTAGATTTAATATGGCAGGCCACAGGCCTGCAAATAGTGTTAAGTCAAATGTTTATTCCAGGTATGTATGAAACTTCTTATTTTATGGTTTTTGAAACATTTTAATGAAACTTTAAAAGCTGCGCTTGCTTTTTTTTTTACTCTTTTTTGCAACGATGTCACTGAACGTCGCTTGTTGGAGATGGGAAACATATACTCTATGCATTCTTTAGAAGTATCCGATAACAGTAACAGTGCTGATGCCAAAGCAGGCTGTTTCAAAATGAGAAATTCACATTGGTCCATTCCACTGTGGAAAAACCCTTTTCTTTCAACTGTCAGTCATAGATGCTCCTTTCGTCAGATAACAGTAAAACTGGGAAGAGAATATTTCAGGATACCTGGTTACTTCCAGACTGTCACCTCCTACTTAATTTTAAAAAATGTTTCCATTATTTTTGAGATTTTAAGTGTTCCGGAGGAATACTTTCTGTGATTTCAAATGTGCACACCAAGTACACAAAGGTAATGTTTTTATTTATTTGTAAATTAATTTCTCCATTTTTTTCTTTACATTTGTGAGTAAAGCTTTGCATATGGAACTGTGCTTATTATGTTTTTAATACCTAATTTGGAATGTATTTAAATTCTGAAGAATTATGGTAAGTGGCTACAGCAAATTTGTCCCAAGGAAAGTTCTTTTTAACTGGAAAATACCTTGTTTTAATGAACATTTAGTTTTTAGGAAATTGATAAGACCTTGCAGTTGAAGATCTGTGTCATCTTTATAACTGTATTTTCACTTTAACAGAATCTGGTTTTATAAAGATTTAAAAGCTATTTTTAATATTAATAAATAATAAATTTAGTTCATCCATCATCCAATGTGACTATCAGAAAGTCTGTTCTTCTGTAGTCTGTTAATATCTATATTTAATGATATGTAGAGACTCAGAGATTAGTATTGCATCTCTGATATAAGGTGATCCCAAGAATTTGCAATCTGTATAGCCAGAACAGAGGCAGGAAGAAGACAAGCTCAGAGAACTGAAGTGACTCCCTGATCTGATCGTACTAGTAGCTTAAAGTTGGGGAGTATCGAGGGGGGGAAAAAAAAAAAAAGCGCAACTTTTTTTTTCTCTTGGAAGACAGAGCCCTGTCAATGGATATATATGGCCCCTCTAATCTACCAGATTTGTTATCACATTCTTTTTTACGAAATGTTACATGTAAATTTTGAAATGCCTTTTTTACACAGCTCAGACTCCTGACATACTTAGCTTTGTGTACAGTCCACTTCATTTTAACGGCTCTAGTTAAAACTAACGGAGGACAGTAAAATGTTTTGTGTAATTATGTAGCTCTTGTACAAAATCAGCTCTTCTAGAATGATATTTTTGTGCAGGTAGTTGATAATACAATGTGAGTTTAAAATAGAAAAGGAATAGAATTGGAAGAAAATAAGGTAGCTCTGTACGTGGCTAAATACTGTTTTCAAAATGAAACAGAAAATAATGAAAAATAAAGTGACCAAAGAACTAAAATTGTCCATAGTGGTTATGATACAGGTAAGACTGTTGCAACAGTGCTAAAATTATAACAAAAAAAGCAAAAGACAAATCAATACTTGAGAAACTGAGGAACAGCAATTTCAGCAGAAGTCTGGGAATATTAAATAGAGGGTTTTCAAAGCCAAAAGAATACAATATCAACTAAATCCAAAAAGGAATAGAGTTTTTTGAGGACAGTACAAATACAGTTCTCCTGTCTGGTATGTTTAAGAGGAGCACTAGTAATGTTGAGCAGTACTTTTTTTTCGATTTGTGGCATGAAGAGAGATAGAGAAGAAGAAATTCTTTAAGAAGACATCTAGAAAGAAAGGAATTAATCAGTCTTTAGCTTTTACTGCTTTTCAAGATTCAAGAATATTTCCTTGCATTCTTCTCCTACAGCTAACTTTTGAATTTGAATTTTCCTGTATAGCAACAGAAAAGTCGGTTGACGTTAGAACTCACATAATTCATCATTGTAAGCTTACAGAAGAAGGATTTTAACAAAGATTATATTAAGGTGATATATGCCGACAATGCAGTAGAGATGAGAGTTAGCAGATTTCAAGATTTTAGGAGGAGTTGATCATAAAAGAAATATCAAGAGTGATGCCAAGTACAGGGAAATATTGAAGATAATCTTCAAATCTCTACTGAAAGCCTGCAAATATTTGTGAGTTAATTATGCTTCTCTTGTCCAAACTAAACACTACATCTGATGAGATATCTAGGCTTTGCAAAGTTAGGAATCGTCAGTCTGAAACTAATAGAGGCTGTAATTGAAAGTAACTGAAAATAGAAGTATAAGCAAGAAAATAGGTTAAATGAGTGGATTTCCTAATCCTGTCACTATCACTTGGTATAAATTGAGGGCATTGTTCTTGGGTAGAAAGTCCAATGCAAGTTCGCTGCTTGCTATTATTGTTACTGATAAGCCTTTTGCTCAGTTTGGTTTCCTATTAACAGTGTGAGACTGGTCAATCTACTTACTCACTTGGAATTGTGTTTTCAAGTATGTTGGTGGGTGATTAGCCTATTGCTGAGCAGGGCCAGGTAATTGGCTCCAACTTAGCTCCCTTTTTCACCGCGCACTAATTTACACAGATAAAATCACTCCAGCACTCAGAATCCCATTGATACTTGGAGCAATCTACAAAATTTATTAATGTATGGCTGTGTCGTTACTATCTTTCACTATTTTTGTGCTACTGTAGAGTTGTATCTTTGTCTTACTGTAACCTATGTATTTCTAGTAGCAATGCTTAGGGTTTCATTAAGATTGCTTTCTAGTGGACTTAAAGTAGGGCATGAAATGACTCCTCCTTAATACAGTATTTCCTAAGAGGATTTTTTTTCTTCAATGCAGAAGATATAATCGTACAGTGCCCATATCCTAGGAACAGTAAGCTTCTGGCTGACCTTTAAATCACTCAACTGCTTCTAGTCATTTCACAAAGCATTGTCTTCCATCACAACCATTACTTTGTGTAGACATCTATAACTTTTCCTTTTGCTGAAAATGGCTAAAGAGAGATGGAAAGTCCCGAGGTGTGGCTTAACTTATATGATAATAGTAGTCTTTATTTTTGAACTTACTTTGAAGAGGAACTAACTAAAGCTAATAGTTTTAGCTTTATCCTACACAGTTTTCTTTTACAGCTATTTTGTTTTTCATAAAAATTAATTATTCTTTGGCTTTTCAGAGTAGAATGACTGATGGGTATTTCTGAGATTTAGGATTTCTTAATTGCAGGATGCAAACTGCTTGCATTTGGCCAGAGACACCACACACTCAAAACGTACGTCTCGGAGCTGGGAGTCCCCAGGACTGCTGTTACTGGTCTGTGGTAACAGAAAATAGTGGACTTCTAATACAGAGAAAATTAATATACAGACTTGAACTGGTAGAGGGCAAAACAAGTGTGAAGTCCTCCATATCTGAAAAAAAAATCTCTAATCTTAAATACATGTACACTAAATATTTCTGTCTTGCTGTTACTGAAAATTATTCTACTACCGTGTTATATACATCTTAATATTCAAGATCATCTTCAGGTACACACACATATACATTATGTATGTATATGTATTTTTTTTCTTCTCCAAATTACATTGTAGGTATGACTGTAGAAAATGATCTTTTCTGGAATAATCTTCATATATACTTTTAAAAATTTCTACCAAAATAGCTCATTATGCTCCTCCAAAAAGCTCATGATTCTGAAATTAGTTCATTTTTTTTTTTTCTCTTCTCCTTCAGATGTAGTTAAGAAAAAGCACATTTAGTGCTTGCAGTGAAAACCATTGATACCGCAGTCCTTATGACAAATCCTTTCTATGCTGCTTTATAGCAGGGGAGAAAAAAAAGAAAAGAAACCAAAACCCAAACAGAAAAATGTCTGCAGTGTGGCTGTAGTGACAGGAGCTTGCCCCTTTTCTAAACTGACATGGGTTTTTATTTTTTTCTAAAGCGTATTTCTGTCTTTCGAGAGAAGAGGTCCTAGAGTTTCTTTCTTATGGGAGCCAAAAGTAAAACAAGTCTAAGTGGTTGCTAAGGCTGAAAGTAGGATGCAGCTGGTCTTTCATGTAAGATTTATCTTTAGATATTCCCATGTACCAAAGTGCTAAAATCATAAATAAATATTAGTCATTAATAGGTATTTGTTTCACAGTCTGACTAAATGCTGTGAAACCTCCTACACTTGTCAGTTTTCTCTAAAAGCAGAGGAAATCTTTTCTACTGTGAAGTCCATGGTAACTTCTTAAACTGAACTGGCCTTGGACAATTGCCCCTGTGGGTTTCTCTTTGCTGAATAGCATGTGAGCAGTTAAGGAGGATGCTGGGCTCTGCTTCTAGTAGACCAGCTCAGCTGGTCAGGAATTTGATCCAACAGCTCCACTGTAAGTAAAGAGTTGGGAGTGTGAAGTTGGTGCAGTTGCTTTGGTGGCTAAGACTTGCACTGCAACTGCAAATCCCCCTTTCTTCTTCCAAAATCCCTCACCCTCTCTCTTCAGTAGCAAGCCTCAGCACAGAGCTGGCACTTCAGCTTTTAATGTTTCTGCCAGTGGTGGTGTCTCTCAGAGCTGAGCGATACAAATGCAGAATGTCTGTACAACACGGGGAATTTTGCATGTGCTGTTGCCTTACTCTGTCTGCTCTAAGTGTTGCCTTTATCAAAAGATTATAGTTCCCATGGTGTTCATCTTATGGAATGCCTTTATGTTTTTATGCCATTGCCAAGTTTTTGAATTTCTTTGTACTTGAAAGACGTAACATCAAAAAGATAGACTACTTGTGAATAAGCCATGATAAAAAAAAGCATAAAGTGGCCAGACTGGTCATTCATTTTGGCAAAGCCCATTTTTAATTATGTTTTTAAAGCTAATTTATCTTTCAACCAGGCCTTCAATGACAGGTGACATTTTCTAGGCTGGGTTGTCATCATAGTTCTCATGATATGTTTCTGACGGTGAAGTGTCTTTCCCATTGTCTTTGAAAACAACCACTCCTGAGCGGGTTCGCTGAGGAACTGATGCCTTTGAAAGGTAGTGATACTTGTACATGTGGTCCTTCCGGACTTTCAGACTTGAAATCAGTCCCTGAGAGCTGAACATCTGTGGTAGCACACTGGAGTATTCACATAAGGAAGATGATGAAAGAATTTATTTATTGTAGCAACTGTTAAAGGTGCTTAAGAGGAAAACAATACTCAGGATGGCAACAATTTAAAATAAGACACTGCATTTATTCCTGATAATTTTTTAAAAAGGTCATGAAAACTGAGTATACAATGGTAAATATTAGGATTTATTCAATATTAATGCAGTGATATGATTAATATAGAGGATATATCTCATGCCTACTTATTTCTGGAATTACTGTCTTTCTAACAGGGATATTCTTTAAAATAATTTTATCTACCTCATAAATGTTGATTGTGTAGTTAAGCTATTTTTCAGTCTAATATGCATACTGTATGTTGAAGCATATTGTATTTCACCTTCAGATTAATTAAATTTAATTGTCTCCCTCTTCAAGAAAAAAAAAACAAAACAAACAACAAACTTAGAGAAGAAATATCTGAAGAAAATAATCCCCTATGTAAACTACGTGCATATTTGAAAATGCAGGATACCAACCAGGGCTTACTTTTTTTTTTTAATACCATTTTAGTATTTTCAGCTATGCTTATGCTAGTGCATGCAAGCTTTCGAGGATGGTTTACCATATGTGGAACTTTAAGGATTAGACTGTTTTATACTTTTTTCCTTTGGCAAAAAGGGTGTTCTGTTATTGTTACCTTTCTCAGTAGGTGCCCTTCTGCAGTACTACAGTTTGCTAAGTGTTATGCATTTTCCTGTGCCCTTTTGAAACTCAGAACAGCTTGATTCCCCGAATAAACTAACATGTTGTTTTGAGACAATTCAGATGTAGCAATGCTTCAAGGACCTATGGCCCGCATGGAATTTTGTGGGGCATGGTCTGTGTACAATTAAAAATCTGTGCAAATGAAGTGTGGTAGTCCATTTAAAATTAATAACAAAAGCAATCCGTAATTGCTCACGGTGTATGACTGCTGGTGAACTTTAGGTTGCATCATCCTTCCTGCAGCAGGTGTTTCAATATTGCTCTGCTGAGAAGGCTAATAATGTTGTGTCTGCCCTAACCATAAAGAAGTCGGTCCATTTGTAAACGTGTACATCTGTATATTTTGGGATGTCATAGCATGCAGGATTGCATTTGTGTATAAACAGATTAAATTTCTTACTTTATTAAAAATGTCTGTGATATGCATTTTCCTTGTTCTGATAGCCTGTATAAACTGTAAGCTGTATTAGTGAGAAACACATTCATTCTGTCATCTCTGACAGACCTCAGATACTTGTGAGTATATGGAATATTGTCAATTACTAGTGCTCTTAAAAGAAACACCCCCCCCCCCCCCCCCCCCCCCACACAAAAAAAAAAAACAACAAAAAAAAAAAAAAAA